>CAUYLG010070917.1:0-26719 GCA_963573385.1 Cacajao melanocephalus
TCTGCATATGGCTAGCCAGTTTTCCCAACACCATTTATTAAATAGGGAATCCTTTCCTCTCTTTTTTTTAATTTTTTTCATATTTATTTTTGTGAAAGCAAGTTAAGAAGTAAAGGAGTAAAAGAATGACTACTCCATAGGATGAGCCGACAAGTCTTTTTGATCTACTGAGTTTCCAGTCTTTCTTCTCTTTCACATGTGAGATACTATGTAAACTCCAATTAATGTCAAAATGTTCTAGTAGGCTTTATCAATTGTCATAAGTGCTAGCCTAAAAATACCTTTAATCAACTGCGGAAATCAAGGGAAGAAGTATATAAATTATATGGGCATACCTTTTTCATTCCAACAACCTTCCTATATTTGCAAAAACAAATCTTTACAAGTTTATTGGTGGGATTGTTGTTTAGCCTAAACTTCAAAACAATTCTACTTCTTAATCTCTGTAACAACTTCTGATAAACTAAAAGTATATTAATTTTACGTAGCTAGTATTATATTTTTCCTATAACTCACAGATATTCTGAAAATGCATTTTATCTTCAATCTATTTTTTAAAGTATATGAATAGATAACCTTAAGATATGTATGGGCCAGGTGGAATGGCTCATGCCAGTGATCTCAACAGTGGGAGGCTGAGGCAGGAGGATCACTTGAGGCCAGGAATTCAAGACGAGCCTGGGCAACAACAAAGTCAGACATCTCTACAAAAAATTTAAAAAAAAAAAAATTAGCTGGGCATGGTGGCATTCACCTGTAGTCCCAGTTACTTAGGAGGCTCAAGCAGGAGGATCATTTGAGCCCAGGAGTTTGAGGCTGCAATGAGCCATGATTCATGCTACTGCACTCCAGCCTGGATGACAGAGCGAGATGCCATCTTAAAAAAATAAAAAAGATGTGTGTGTACATTTATGGATACACACAGTAGAGTCTGAGATTAGGACAGAATAAGATAAGGGAAGAAAAAATAAAATATAATGATATGGATATTTTTCATTAAAAATTATTTTAAGTGAAAAATATGTAAGCTGGTTATATATTTTTATTAACAAGTGATTCTCATTTTTAGTAGATTATAAAGCATAGGAATTTTTTATGATGCCAGGAGGTAGAATTGCCATGGAGCAAGGCTCAAGTAACCTTTGAAGAGTGTTTACCTGTGGATGCACTAAGCACAGGCTCAGTTGGTTGGCAATGTATTAAAGAATGTCAGTGTCATTTAAACAAATGAGTTTTAGAATTGCAGAGTTCAAATACAGTTAGCAGTGAAAATAGTCCAGGTACTGCCAAGCCTAACAACAGAAGTACTTGGTCAAATCCTTAATCCAATACTTGTAAGAAATGTTTTGATACAGCAAATCATAGATAAAATCTTTTGTGTATTTTTGTAGAATTTTTTCAAATTTTTAAATTCTTATTAGACCAAGAAAACATTATCTTTAAGTAGACAGTACTGCACAAGAAGCTTCAGAAAGCTTCTTCTAATCATTTTGAGAAAAAGATGGGTAAATTATAAGTAAACAATTTAGGGATATGTTTCAAGGAACTGTGAGCATTAATTCTATGAGCATACATTTGGGGTCTTTTGTATCATCCAAAATATGCTGGAAACTTATCAACTATAGTGTCACCAACTGTTAAGATGAGTTGGATACAATGCTTAGAGTATATAGATCTCAATATATATTAGGTAAATAAAATAAATGTTTCACTTTCTTCTTTCTAGTTCTTTTATAGGAAAGATTGGAAAAGGAGATATTTTTATGTGTGGATTCTTACAATGTTTTTAAGATTTTCTGCCAAATCTGAATTATCTACCAACAAATGTAGTTTATTTATTGTAAATATTAGTGTGACCTTATCAAATTCGTAGGGATGAAGGTGAAGTCTAATTCAGGCTGCGTTCCTGGCCAGGCTGCCGGGAGCTCATATCTTGCCATAAAAACCTGATGACGTTGTATTAATGGATGACTATTTAAAAACAAATCATTCTAAATGAACTTAATCCTGAGTGATTATTCTTCAAAATGCAAAGGACCACACAATGGTGCAGAATCCTAGTCCTAGATGGTCAGAGCTACATTTTATCTCCATAGTAGAACACCCAAAACACCACCTAAAATAAAGCACCATTCTCCACTAGGGAAGTGATACAGAGCTGATGCATTTAGCTTTTACAAAACTAATACAAATGTGTGGATTTTGAGGTATTAAATACCTTTACTTACTCTTGTGGATTTATAGCCATTCTCCTTTCAAGGACTATAATGTAATTTGGAAGGCTGCTTTCCCCTTGGGTGACTTTACCTGTAAGCTTTTGTATAACAATTTGGTGGTGGTTTATTGATGATACGATGCTATTATGAAGAATCCTTCTTCCCCCTGCTCCTCTCCTCATACCCACATAACAACCCTTTTCCCGGTTGGGGCTATAGGAAATGAGTAATGCTTAACCCATTTGTGTGATCAATTCACTTAAGCAGCTACTGTGAAATGTTAATCACAACTTTAATTTGTACTGCATTAGCATTTTGATTAACTTGTAGGCTTGCTAGCACACTTGAAGCGCTTTTACTCATAGTTACAGCTCGGAAATGACTTTTTGATTAATTAAGTTTGTTAGACAGCAGCTGAGCTTCCTGAATGCTAACCTTCTGGGGGTAAAAGTTCAGGAGAAAGTTACTATGAACAACTGTTGCTATTGAAAAAGATTCTTATAAATGTACTTATAGCATTTTAATTATTGACAAAATATTGTATCATTACTTACAACAGACCTGAACCTTTAAAGGAGTGTGCTTTTCTGTCAAGAAAGCTTTTTCGGGTTTTCCCATCATTGTAAAACTTCTGGGAGCTCTTGAACTAAATAGTGCATTTTCTAGCAGATGTCTAACAACTAATGTTTTAACAAGCTGCCTAGGATCAATTCCCATAATTTTTTTAAATAAACTTTTTGTTTGAGAATATTTTTATATTCCAGAAAAGTTGCAAAGATAGTACAGAGTTCCCATATATCTAGAACCTATGTTTCCTCCAATATTGATATCTTAAATATATTAGTAAGGTACATTTGTTACAATTAATAAGCCAATATTGGCAAATACTTCTTAACTAAAGTCTATACTTATTCAGAATTCTTTAATTTTTACCTAATGTCCTATTTTCTTTTTAAAATTTTTTTCTTGATATATAATAGTTGTACCTATTTTGAGGGTACATGTAATATTTCGATACAGATATACAAAGTGTGATGATCCCTAATGCCCTTTTTCTATTCTAGAATCTCATTGTGAATATCTCATTAAATTCAGTAGTCATTTCTCAGTCTCCTCTTGGCTCTGACAGTTTCTCAGACTTTCCGCTTTTTGATGATCTTTCCATAGGGTTTTGTATTCTTGTGATACTTCATAAATAACAACTTGGTTTTCATAAATTAATGTAATTTTTCTCATTTTGGCATAAATAAATCTCTTTCTTTTAAACTCTGATGACAATATATCATCCTCATGTCATTTAAATTTGAACAGACATAACATTGTATCACTTCAACCTTTGTCATGATCTTCTTTTCTTTTTTTTTTTTTCTGTTTCTTTCTTTCTTTACTTTTTTTTTTTTTGAGACAGGGTCTCACTCTGTCACCCAGGCTGGAGTGTAGAAGCCTCAACCTCCTGGGCTCAAGCGTTCCTTCCACCTCAGGCTCCAAGTAACTAGGACCACCGTCACATACCACCACCACACCCAGCATTTTTTTTTTAACGGGCTCTCACTATGTTGCCTAGGCTGGTCTTGAACTTCTGGGTTCAACTGATTGTCCCGCCTTCACCTCCCAAAGTGCTGGGATTACAGGTGTGAGCCACTGCTCCTGTCAGTGATCTTATTTTCATATGTTTATTATAATCCCTGTACTATCGCTAGATATATTAAAATGATGACAAGAGTTATGGGGAAAGGGAGAAAAGGTTCCTTGAAGAGGAGGAAGGCTAAAGGGAGGAGGAAGAGAAAGTATAAGTCTAAAGAATACTAAGAAGGGGAGAGAGGCTGGAGCACCATCTGTCCAGCCCCATGCATATAACCTACGGCCACAGGGACTTGAGGACACTAAGGATTAAATTGACATATTCCTTAAACTAAAGTTTAGATTTTAGGGGAAATTTTTAAAATAATGAGCCTTACAGCTAGATTTTATTATCCACCTTTTAACCTACCTCTTTATGTACATTTAATGATGTAGATTTTCTTTTAGTAGCCTTCGTCAGAGATGCTATTTCTTGCAATGAAATTGAGTTAATTTTATCACAGTGCTCAATGTTCCTATTTTACTTTTAGATTATTTGAATCCAGAAATCAGTTGTTTCAGAAGATAAGTGCCTGAAGATCAAATGTTAAGATGTAGTTATAACCAAATGGTGGGTTAAAATTAATTTTAAAATTTGAGATTTTCAGAAAGTATGTTGATAAAATTTACTCACAGGAACAATAATCAATTAAATACATAATAATTTTGTTTGGAGTTTGCATTTTTCTGCTATGCAGGGAAAAGAGGACAGATGTAAGCAACCTCAGATTCTTTTTGAAGAAAGACAGGAACTGTGGAAATCAGCACATTTAATAGAATACAATGTAATGAGCACATATATGAAACTGGAAAGCCAAAAATCAAGCCTTAACTTCATCACTTTTTTACCAGCATGATTACATAGTCACTAAATTTCTTTAAGCTTAAGTTCCCCTTTCTGTGTAGGGGGATAATATTAATACCTGCCTCATAGTATTATTAAGTATTAGATGAGAGCTATTAGTGAAAGTCTTACATAATCTGTTCAATGCTATACAAATATTTTCATCACACCATATAGCATACCCTCTACACAGTCTGACTTTACGTAATTCACTGTTTGGAGCTTTTCACAATGAATTCATGAGATTTACTTGCTGTGAAATATAGACAGATATGTTATCAAGCTTAAAATGCCAGTTTTTTAAAGTATAATCTGCAATTGTAGAAGATAAGAAGAAAAGTGTCTATAGGTTGAATTTAAATGCTAAGACCAAGCCTGTTATGCTTAGGAAATTCTTGAAATTGATTTGAAATAGATGTTGAGGACATGCGGTGTATCCAAGTCGTAAAGGATGCCTTTGCCTTCAGGAACCTCACACTTTAAAAAATTTCCTTACAGAGACTGCTCATTTTCTAAACTCAAACACTTTGATTTGGGGTTTTGCTTTTTGTTTGTTTTTGTTATTGTTTTATTTTGTTCTACCCTTGCATAAAGCCAAGTACTTCAGAAGTTCTTAAGTTTTCCGTATAAGAATGAGGTCTAAGATTTTTGTAGTATGTCTCTTTTTGAATTTTGCCTCTCTCTCTCTGTCTCTCTCTCTCTCCACCCCTAACCGCCATTTCTGTCTCCCTGTCTCCCTCCTTCCTCTCTCTTTCCCTCTCTTACCCTCTCACTCAGATATAAACAGACACATACATCACCATCATTGTAACATTCAACTTTGAAACTCCTAACTTGGCTGATTCTTTTTACTTCCCCAGTAATAAAAGCTCTCCAACCACTTCTTCTCAGACTCCTGCTTTTGCTTTACTTTCAGTGTCCGTAAGATTATTTTCTCAACTATCTTCTAAGCTCTAGATCTCTTTCCTACTTTGCTCAAACACCAGTTCGTAGTCTTCAGCTCCATCATAGTGGACTCAACAGATGACCCTTTTAACATCATAATCACATGCATCCCATATTCCTAACTGTTATATTCAAACTACTTTAATCATTACCTTATTGATATCATTGGTATCAAGAAGGTAGTGCTTAAAATAGGCCAAGGAATGTGGTCTCCTCTCTGACCATAGCATCTTTATCAATCACTTGGAACATTTCTGTTATTCTGATCTGGAAGCTCTTATTCCCTTCCTGATCCCTTACTTTATTCCTCAGTTCCCTCAGTTTATGACTTCACTTGCTACCCTAAACAGCATTGACGCCAGAGCTGGCCATTTCAACAGTAATGTCACTGGTACGCTAATGTTTCTCACCTCCCTGCGTAACTATTGACATTTGAATTCTCTACTTTCACATCCAAATTATGTATACTTATTATTGCTGGAAACAATCCGCTGCTCATTGTTTCTACTACAAAATCATGCTGTTGAAACTCACAGCTGCTTTAGTTTTTATTCACATCTTTAATTCTCTCCAGTACTTATTCCAAACATTGTTGTGCTCTTTTATGGTACTTCCCCCCAGCAAGAGACATCGCCTCCAACTTACAGAGATGATTGAGACTCTCTAATGTAAGTGCTATCAATTTCCCTTCTCTTCACCTCAGAGCTTCTCTATTCATTCACCCTCTGTGAGTGAGGTCTCCAGGGACCAAGAGAAGCCTCTCTTTATAGTGAGTTCTTGCCCACATACCCTGGAAGCTGGTAACTTATCTTCCTCTGACCCCAGAAGGGTCTTTTCTCTGTACAGCTTATTTCCTGCTTAGTATATACTACCCCTAACCTCAAGGATATTACAGTTCACCTGGAAAAGTAGAAAGTAAGCTCTGTGAAATCAAATAACTATATAGTATGAGTATGTTAGCATTTATTGTTGAAAAATTAAAGCTTACAGAAGATATACAGAAGCCGTTAGAAAGCACCTAATCAAACGCCTGGATTTATCAGATGAGGAAAATGAATACCAGTGGTTAAGTGATTTGACCAAGGTCTTACAGCTAATTTAAAGGCACAATACTCTAAACTCTCAGGCTAAACCTTTTTCTTGCCTACCACACCCACTCTTCAACCCATATCACATGTTTGTGAATCACACTACTGATTATAGTTCATCCAAACTCATTATTTGCTTACATTCTGTCTTGTCAGGAACATTCCTCATATAATCTTTAATTCTAATTTATGGACCTATTCAAAGTCTACACACCTTCCTTCTTATCCTGAACTTCATAGTCAGTATACTATATTGGTTAAAGCAAGCACTTTGGAGTCAGGTTCCCCAAAACTGGAGTCCCAGCTGTACCCATTTCCCAGAGTTGTGTGCAGCCTTAGGCAGCTTTCTTATCTGTGTAGGCCACAATGTCTTCATCTGAAAAATGGGTTTAAATTAAATAAACTTAGTGTTTAACAGAGTGTTTGTCAAATAGTAGATACTTAACAAACGTCCATCCTAATCACGACTATTTCAGCAGTGCCTATGAGACTACCTT
Organism: Cacajao melanocephalus; assembly: GCA_963573385.1. NCBI lineage: Eukaryota > Metazoa > Chordata > Mammalia > Primates > Pitheciidae > Cacajao > Cacajao melanocephalus. The sequence continues at coordinate 7,211 of CAUYLG010070917.1, forward strand.
AGCTGCCCTCCCCCTGCCTTTCCAGACATCATCTTCAGGTAACCCCTACTCTGCTTTCCCTATCTCTGCTCATATGTGCTCATTTTAATTTTTTTGGCTGCCTACTTTGTGCCCAGGATTTCTAAGTCCACAGCTCTAGCCTATACACTTTCTCCAGAGCTCATTTTCACCTGAACTTCTTGGCTTTATGGTAGCACCTCAGTTAAAAAATGTGTTCAAAATTAAACTCATCACCTCCTCTCCAGCTCACCTCTCTTCAATAAATGGCAACCCTATTGTTTTTGCTAACTAAAATTAGGTTTTAGTTGTAGTATAATTTTATAAGCAGATACATTCTTCCAGTGCTGGTGATGACAAAGAATTCTGAATCAACAATTAACTGAAATTGATTCCAACTTAGCAGAATTCACACACAGAGTCAGCCCCCATTCATATTTCCCCAACACTCAGAATCATCCTAGCTTTGTCTGGTAGATAGTGTGCCAAGTAGAAAGTGGATAAGAGTTAAAGGGAGATTAAATATTTGCCTACTATTACTACTAAGCTGCTAATGAATCTCAAGGATTATTTCTCCTCAATGTACTAAAACAACCTTTTGTTGTTTAGATCTCTGAGTATTCAATCCCTGTAAAGGACTTTGGGGTTACTTGGGAAATCCAGGCATGCTCTGGTAACAACCCAGTTGTTACCAAAACCATCTCCAATTTGGGGAGGAACATACACCTGTCAGACCTTATCTGCCAGGAAAACTGCTGTAAAAAGTAGTGAGACACAAGGAACTCATCCTAAGCTCTGTCATATGAAGTGTATCACTGAAAGATACCAGGACCCTCAAGTCCATTTACCTGGACTATCTCTTGGCCTTAGCCCCTATCAGGTTTGGATCTCTGAATAGTCACATGGGCTTGCCCACTCAAACTGAAAAGCAGGCCCACATCTTCCAGTTTGGCCTGAGCTACAGGATCTATCTTTGGCCTTGTTCCCTGGCATCTTGTACAACAGTACCCCTTATACTTGGGTGATAGTTCCAAGACCCCCAGTGGATGCCTAAAACCATGGATAGTACAGAACCTGATTACCATCATTAGTACAGGTTTTTTGTTCATGTCTTCTGCCCATACATTTCATGCCTTTCCAATCTTAACTAAACATGTATCATGCTCTGTGGCATAACTTCTGAAGTTTGAAGTGTGACAGCAAAACTAACATGAATTTATTTTTTCATCTTCACAATTTCACGGATACATTATCCTTCCTTCTTATTGTATGCCTTAGAAACCTCAGCATATGATTTCTTATGAAGTCAAGAACTTTTACCTTTTCACTTAAAGGAAGCACTTTACAGCTTCCCTTTGGCATATTCAAATTACCAGCATCACTACTCTTACACTTCAGAGCCATTAAGTAAAATAAGGGTCTTAGAATATATTCGCTACAGATAAGGCGGGGGATTACTTTATGTTTATCTGACATTAAATTTTGTTTCTTTTTTCTTATACCATATAACTTAGGCAGAATGTTGTTGTAACAATAACTTAGGCAGAATGTTGTTATAACCATTGTAATTGGATTTTTACCTATATTCTTTAATAAATATTTCTTGAGTGCACTGTGCTGGGGCTAGAATTACAAGGAATGATTCCAGATTATTGCCATAAAGAACCTATACTTTAAAGGACAGATGTGTAAACAGAGGATTACAAAAGGATGATGGTAAAGTGTGTCAAGAACAGCAGAGGCATAGGAAAAATACTGTCATTCATCGCTTAACAGGGCTGAGTTCTGAGAAACATGCCCTTAAGCAGTTTCTTCATGTGTGAACATCATAGAGTGTACTTACACAGGCCTAGATGGTATAGTTCACTACACACCTAGGCTATATGGTATAGCCAGTTGCACCTAGGCTATGAACCTGTATAAAATGTTACTGTACTGAATACTGGAGGAAACTGTAACACAATGATATTCATGTATCTAAACATACTTAAACATAGAAAAGTTACAGAATATATGGTATTATAGTCTTATGGGACCACTGTTGTATATGCAGGTTCATTCATTGTTAATCAAAACATCATGATGTGGTGCTTGACTGTACCTACAACTATCTGGAGAATTCATTGTAAAAAGTAGCATTCAAATGAGACTTGATGGATGAATGGGAATTTCCCAGAGGGACAAAGTACAAGGAATGGTATTTGTTTACAAAAAGGAAAGAAAAAGAAGGAGGAGGAAGAATAAGAGGAGGAAGAGGAGGAGGAGGAGGAAAAGGAGAAAGTAAGAAAAGAAAATGAACACTAAAAGCACAGGTCGGCATGGGAAAATACCAGTGGTTATGTATTTCTCTACTAAGAGTACGGAGCAGGTGGTGGCCAGAGTGAAAAGCAAGGACCACATAGATCAGAGGATGTTGACTGTCATTCAGAAAAGCATCCGTTTTTTATCCCCTACACAGTGTAAGACCATTAAAGAAATGTAAGCAGGGGAATGATATGATCAGTTTTACCTTTTTATAATTGACTTCAGTAATAATATAAAGTACAGATTGAAAAGAAATTAGATGATAATAAAAAATAATTATAATGTTCCAGGTGAGAAACGAAGGTCTGCACTAAGGCAGTGGGGGCAAAGAGAACAAGATAACTAGGGAGTAATTGAGCAGAGAAACATATAGCAACATTTGGTTCAACTCAGTTGGGGAGCCACAGAACTTTTTATCATTACAGATTCTTGGGCTCCCCACCTGCTTTTTCTCTAAATTTAAACAAGATAAATAATAGTTTTCAATTTATGATATGGCTTTTTATTTATTTCATTTAAGTAGTTAGCATGATTTTTTTGCACTTTCACATCTGGATCCTACAATGAAAAATTGTGGGGAAATCTCATAAATATTACGAAATCTTTCAACTTTATCATGAAAACTTCAAAGTTAAGAACATATGGTTCATCCATCTAGCTCTTCTAGTATGTGAGCTTTTGGTCTGGAATTTATTTCCAGTCAAGTTGCAATGTAAAATCACAAGTAAAATTGCCATAGTTACTCCACATTACAAGTTCTGGCATCATCATAATACTGCATTAGGTATAATTATTCATTTCTCTCTTCCTTTTCTCTTCCCTTAGTAAGACTCAAGAGTTGTGACTTGTGAACTACTCTTTTTTGTCTATGAGTAGCATTCATTATGAGTTGTTGTCTCATATACTTCAAAGAAAGGCAAAGTATAATATTCTGCTGTACAGGGAAAAAGGAAGAATATAGGTGGATTTTCCCTAGATTTATAAATATGTACATTCACACATATATAAAAATTCATATACACATGCATATATAAATATACCTATTATACCAACATTCTATCTTTATGATGTATATCTAGCAGGTTAATGAGTGCTAAAGACCAATCTGACCATGCCGTCACATTAATCATGATATCCAGAATTTTGATCCATTTCTCTGTAATATACTAAGAAAACCATAGATTCATTTAGCCAGATGTTTTTTAAATGTTTTGAAAATTAGAGAACACAGAGTAGGGTATTCAAAGCTCAGAAGGAAAATATTTCTCCATCAACAATACTAAGTATTATAGCAAATTAATTTTTCCAACATAATATGCCTTAAAAATTATTTCTAAAAATCCATTAACAACAGATTTTGTACATTTTGTAAATATTTTGCTGTCGTTGAGATATTTACTATTAAAGTATCCTTTTAATTATTTGCTAGGCCTATCTAATTTTTCCTGTCTTTATCTCATTTCCCAAAACAAGAGAGTATAGCACTAAAACTGTATAAAATAGCTACCTAAGATCATGATATTAACTTATGTGTCTTTAAGTCAGCATTCTCCAGAATCTAATTTAATTGAAATAGCTTTGCCTGTGTAAACTTCGCCTTTGTTTAAATAAGATTTCACTGTTTAGTTTTGCCTTAAGCAAATGCAGCCTTTTGTTTGTCCATAAAACATTAGATTAAATGTATAGACTAATATGAATAGCTTCTCATCATTCCACATGTACCACTGGCACTTGCCCCCTTTGCTAGTATGTGGTGTATTATTGTCATTGAAAGCCAGGCCTCTATCCTTAGCCTGTTCTTTGGAGAAAATAAATTTTTGGCAAGAAAAACTATCTCCTTACCATTATTGATTTTAAATTTGAAAGACTACATGAGATTCACTCTTTAAATGCAGCTGCTAATGTTCTTAATACAGTGAATAATTTGAGTATTTGCTCTCATAGTACACTGAGTTTTTATCTTTGTTTTAATGCTAGGTACCAGTATTATCTAGCTATCTTTGCTGCCCTAACAAAACTTAGTATCTGGCCCTTTGTGGGAAGTAATGTACAGTAAATGCTATGATCAAATTTGTTCCCTGCAATCCAACTATGGTTTATTTTCTGGTTTCTATGTTGATGAATGGTAATTTAGAGATAATAATGCTTCCTTTCTTTGTTGTTTGTTAAGGCAAACATCAGAATCCCAGTGGAGAGGGCAAGTACCATGATATTCTTGTAACATGTACATTTTCCCTGTTCAGGCAATGCTGGATGTGGCTGCAAACCAGGGCTGGCTGGTGACTGTCCTGAATATCACCAACCTGATTCAAATGGTGATCCAGGGTCGGTGGTTGAAAGACTCTTCTCTTCTTACGCTACCAAACATAGAAAATCATCATCTTCACCTTTTCAAGTAATTGTTTTACTTTTCAATGTAATTTTTTTAATTTCAAAAAAAATTACAAATGTAGTCACTGAAATTTTATGTTATGGAGAATACTGGTTATTGACATTGAAAATACTCCTATTCCCCAGAGTGAGACATGGCCAAGTGACATAACATTCTTGTTTGGAATTTGATCATCAGTCCCAAGCTAAAATACAGTTTAACCTTCTCCTATCTAAATCATTTTCCATTGGAAGCATTGGATACATTATTATCTTAGAAGACATCATTAAAATGTTTAGTAATCTAAAGCAAAATAAATGACCAATGTCACTGTTGAAGAGATTTGAGGAATCTGAAATCCATTGTCAAAAGTAAATTGCACATCTGCAAAATGTCCCAAACTAGGTAGTTATATATATTAGGAGCTCAAGATATAACCTATACTTAAGAGTTTATGTTAGCATCAAATTGTTTAACCCATAAGTCTCATGTACGTGGCTGAAATGCATTTGCAAGGAAAAGAACAGTGTCTAATACAAGCAAGATTGGCAGTGTTTAATTGGAAATGTTTCTTTCACACCAGTGTTTCACGCCAGTTGAGAGATACTTTGCAGCCAAAATATTGGTTCACAGTCATGTAGACAAGCAAAACAATCTGACTGTAGCTTGCTATCATGCACTCCATACTTCTGTCAGCTGGATGAGGGGTGGCAGTTATTTGAGACATCTAGACACAGATGCCAACAAGAACCTCAGGCACACACGGAGTCTTCTCAGGAAAATCCCTCAATTTGACTCAAGTATATTGGGTCCCAGGGCAGTTGTCTCCACGGTACTTGGGTTCTCATCCCTAGAAACTAAAAGACACTCAGAGTGAGCTATAGCAGCAGCAGGTGGCATGGGGAGAAAGGCAGATAACCTCCTATGTGTCTGCAGCTCAGTTTCAGGAGCCCTTCCAGTATGGTATAAAAGTTATGGGAGTAGGGTTTCAGCAGTAAAGAAGGCACATTAAGGTACTACCACACATAGCACGAAGGTCTGCTATGGAAGCTGCTTGGGGCTAGGAGATTTGATACAATTTTCCTATCACCCTTAAGAGTGCTGTGTTATATTTTTCTTCTTGCTGGAAAATTTAGTTGGCCTGTGTTTCTGGGATCTAGCACTACTTATGCTGTAAATCTCAAAAATTCTCAAAATGAACTTTTAACTTCATGTTCCCAACAACTTATAATTTAAAACTTTACTTAAGTAATTAAATTAAAGACATTTGCTGTACCTATTAAGCACATGTCAAGGGTCCAGATCAGTACTTCATCTACATGGAAGCATTACTTCACATTAGTGCCTTCCCATAGAAAAACACCCGATGTCTGTGAACTCTAAGTATTTACTGAGCTCACACATAATTAATGCATTTTATGCAGTGATAACAGTACTGCCTTGGGCTGTTACCCCATGTAGAATGCTGGCTGAATTTTTAAACTTAGCATAATGGCCTTAAAATATTATATCTTAATTAAAACAAAAAAAAAGTTATATAACCACCATTGTCAGAAAATCTTGTTTGTGCTGTGAAACAATTACTTGGTTGGTTTGATATTATTTCCTAGGAAATGGAAGCCAATTATAAAGAGCCCACATGCAAGGAGTCGGACCTCCATTGAGTGCCTTCCTGAACTGATCCATGCCTGTGAAGGGAAAGACCATGTTTTTAGCTCCATGGTAGAAAGTGAACTACATGCTGCAAAAACGAAGCAGGTAAGACCATCTCTTAAGTGTTTTGAAGTCTCCTCTACTCTGAGAGGGTGTACCAAGAGTTTTCTAACTTAGAACATGGATTTTGGAACCAGGCTCACCTTAGGTTAAATTGTCTCTACCATTTACTACTATGATTATGAACATGAAAACATACCTGCCTCAAGAAGTTCTTGTGAAAATTAAGCAAGATACTCTTATGTAAACTGCTTTAGACAGTTCTTGATATAGAATAAGAACTCAATAAATTAGAATTAGAACTCAATACATGAATACTAAAAATAATGAGAGGAATAGTAATTAATAGTAGTGTTGGCATTATTAAGAAGTTGTTTCAGTATAAATGCTACTAAGCTGGCTGTGCAAAGCATCCTGTAGCTTGTCCATCATTTGGCTGCATTATCCTAGCCTTCTACTCCCTCTCTTCAAGGTAGTGTTTCTTCCTGTATGCTTGGGTATATTTTCATGCAGTTCCCTCAGTTATTTGTTTATGCCCCTCTCTTATTATTATAATCAATTCGTTTCTAGATTTGAAAGTATCCTTTCAAATAAACTGTGTGTATGTGTGTGAACCATGTAACTTGCGTAGAAAGCTAAGTTTATATTGTGAAAAACAATGTGGGTCATGTCTCTAAACAATCTTTAGGAAGACCAAAAATATGAATGAACAATGCCAGAAATATTTGGCTATCTAGACTTCAAGTCTTAAGCAATTTTACCCTAAACATGTCAAAGTAAACATTCAGGATTTATAACATAATTAACATATTGACTAGCAAATGCAGGTATTAAAGAAACTTCTAAACTATGTCTTTTTTTTTTTTCCAAGTGGAACTTATTTTTGAGCAAGACTTGGAAAAAGTATAACAGGCATTAACGTCTGATTGACTGTTCAGTTTCTGTTGAACCCAAGATTGGCACAAAATACTATTTAAATATTCATAATAAATGCCTACCTTTCTAACTAAATTATCATCAAAATTATGAATAAAAACAATATATTTAAATCAAAACAAGGCTTCTGTTAGCAACAACAGATTTCCAACACAACATACATTGATGTCAAGCCAAGTTTTAGATGTGATGAAAAATTAGAACATTGTTATAATTAGTTCAGGGAGAACTCAGAAGTAAACTTACTTAATTTATTTGCATAAATTGCCATTCTGTTATCTTTAAAACCAAATGCAAATTGGCTCTGTCTGATATGATGATGGTTATTTGGCTCAAAAGTGCTTCAATTTGCAGAGCAATCTGGTGCCGGCTCTGCAGTGAGGCGATCCCAGGTAACATACAAATCCTGAATTATACCAGAAATTAGTATGTTTAAAGCATCAATTTAAGTGCTAATTGCAGTAGTAATGAGAAAAAGCAGTACGACTGTGAGATTTGCATCTTCTACCCCATCAGTATGCCTGGAACGGCTGCTGACTGGCAGAGGATTTGGCTGCTAATTAAATAATTGTATGCATGGCAGTGCTCTTGCCTGATTCAATAGATGAAGATTAATCCTCAGATAAATATGTTTGGCTGGTATTGAAATGTCTTAGCAGTTTCTTTAAAAATAGCTCATGTTTTATATACATAAATATATATATATCCAATAAATATATGTGTACACATTGTAGATTGAAAATAATAATAACATTAAGTACTAAAAAAAAAAAAAAAAATATATATATATATATATATATATATATATATATATATATATATAAAAGCCAGATATGACATTTGGGGACTTTATAAAGTAAAATCCCAATGAATTACTAATAACCAAATATTATATTGGTAACTAATTTAATGGTACAAGTAAAGAAACATATGAAGTCTTGCTTCGTGGGGTAAATGTTACTTGTGTTGTCTGACAGAGTCAAATGGTTTACAGAAATGGTGTATTTAAGTCCCCTTAACCACTTTTCCAGACTGGCCAGTCCTAGAAGAACATCAAGTGGTACAGCTTTGATACTTAGTGACTATTGGTTCTAGCAGGGGAAAGACCATCATTTGTACTTGAAGTACAATCTATGGCTTGACTATTTCAAAATCTAGTTCAAGACATAATTTCAGATTCATAAGGCAAGTTATAGGATTGGAGTTGAATTGAAAATTTGCATTGAATTTACATTTTTTTTTATTCCCAAGGCGGGTAGTTTGGTTCATCATGGCTACTTCATTTTAATTAGGTATACTCAGCAGCACTAAAAAAAAATCAAAGCCTATAAGGAAATCTATAGTATATATTAAAGGAATAAAATGAAAACCAAAATTAAAGTACCATGTACTTTTAAAAACTAACTTGGAAGGTAACCATGGATTTTTTAAAAAGCCAATGTATTGAGTTTTCTTGACTGATGGTGATATTGCCATATAATTGTATATGTTAGAAAAAGATGACCTCATGTTTCTTTTGTTACATCTTTTCTGTAGACCTAGGTATTCACTTATTCAACATTGGTGAGCACTTGCTGTTTAAATACTGATTTTTCACAAATGTCTTTCCACTTCAAGAGCAAGTATAAAATTAAGTAAAATATCTTTTAATGTGTCATTTTAATTGGTACTCTTAGCATGATGACGCCAAAAATTCATACTTGTTTCTAGAAGGAACCCTAGACTTATAGAATTCTTTATGATACATAGAATAAAAAAAAAAATTTGTTTTCAGAATAAATAGGACAAATGTGAAGTATGGGCCAAAAATATGTACAATAAGTGGTCAATGAAGGATACTAACATCAATAATTGCATTACAGAATTTTTTTCAGGTTTCCCTTATATCCCCAAGTGATGCTTTCCATCTTAGAAGTCACATGAATGTCTGAATAGATGCTTCTCTAAAACAAACCAGTTCAACAACGTTTTTTAACTTGTTATTTTTTAGTTTGGTCAACAGCTGCTCAGTATCAGAAAGGATTTACAATAAAGGAATCACAAGTTTAATGATAACCCTCTTATAGTTATTTTTACAAAGATATTAAAAAGACTAAAAGCACATTATTTTTACACATACACGCATATACACACAAGTACAAGAAAAATTGGGGAAATCTGAACAAAATCAGTGGATTATATTAATGTCAGTATCCTAGTTGTGATAAGTACCGTAGTTTTGAAAAATGCTACCTTTGGAGGAAACTAGGTAAATGTTCCACAGAATGTCTCTGTATTATTTCCTACAACTGCACTGAATTCAGAATTAATCCCAACATTAAAATGTTGATTTTTTTCTAAAAGCACACTATTTCTTAGTTGATCATTGAATTTCATATAAATTATTCCTCTATTATTTTTCTTTTCTTTTTTTATTTAGGCATGGAATTTCTTATCTCACTTGCCAGTGATAAATGTTGACATAAGTGTTAAAGGCTCCTGGGACGACTTAGTTGAAGGACATAATGAACTCTCTGTCTCAATTCTGACTGCAGACAAACGAGATGACAACAAATGGATCAAATTGCATGCTGACCAAGAGTATGTGCTTCAAGTCAGCTTGCAGAGAGTCCACTTTGGGTTCCACAAGGTATAGTGTTTGGTTTCCATTCTCAAATATTTCACACCAAATACCAGCATGCGCCACCACACATATCTGTTATATGACTAATGTGCGCGTGTCATTCATGAATCCTGCTTTCTCAACTGGTCTTAAGCAGCAAGAGTTAGTCTTTTGAAATTCGTGAGTTCTTCTCATGTGCCATTTTTCAGCCCCAGAAAATCTACCTTACATAAGAATATATTGCCTAGAGTACTATTCTCAAAGTATGGTATACAGACTCAGTCCAGCAGAATTTCCTGGAGTGCCTTTTAAATTGCACATTCCTTGGCTCCACTCCAGACTGGCTGAATCAGAACCTCAAGGGGAGGGAGCTCACTCAATGCCCCAGGTGACTTTAAGGGCATTAAAGCTTGAGCAGTACTGCCCTAGAGGCACTTTGGTATACAGGAACCACATTAAGCTAGATGTAGATGAGACTGAATCTTTACCACTTAGCTCTATGAATTTGAATGAGATGTTAAGCTTTTCTGAGCCTCAGTTGCCACATCTGCCCGTGTCCTTCATTATAATGCATAGGTGAGCTTTGTCAGTGTTCATACGGGCCAAAACTGTACAGTATTTTTATTTTAGATTGCTATGCTCTTTTCTGTTGCCTCTGACACCAAAATTAATTATCCGGTCCTCTAAGAATATTACTACACAGCATGTGGGCAGATTGGTTTTTAGTGCCATAATAATTAAAATAAGAAAGAATTTGTCTTCTTTTTGGCCCAGTGGATTCAGGGCTTTCCCATATCTAGACTAAGCCGTCGGGGTGAAACTGTAGTTCATTAGTACTGTCCCTTCTGTTCTCACACACAAAATGATCGGTAACTTTCTATTGTTAAGATATTCTTTCAGTATTGTACCTTCAAGTATCATCTCATTGGATTTCTAATTCTAAAAATCTGTCAGTATAAGTATGAGCTGATTAGCCTCTGGCATTTCAGAGGCTTTAATATGAGCTTTTTTTTTTTTTTGAGACGGAGTTTCACTGTGTCTCCCAGGCTTGGCTCACTGCGTCTCCCAGGCTTGGCTCACTGCAACCTCCACCTCCCGGGTTCAAGCAATTCTCCCACTTCAGCTTCCTGACTAGCTGAGATTATAGGCATGTGCCATTACACCCAGCTAATTTTTTATATTTTTAGTAGAGACGGGGTTTTACCATGTTGACCAGGTTTGTCTTGAACTACTGACTTAAAATGGTCTGCCCACCTCTGCCTCTCAAAGTGCTGGGATTACAGGCATGAGCCACCACACCCGACCTTAATAGGAGTGCGTGTTTGTTTGAGACAGAGTTTCACTCATTTTGCCCAGGCTGGAGTGCAAGGGCACAACATCAGCTCCCTGCAGCCTCTGCCTCTCAGGTTCAGGCAGTCTCCTGCCTCAGTATCCTGAGTAACTGGGATTACAGGTTCCCACCACCATACCCAGCTGATTTTTTTTGTATTATGTTGGCATGGCTTGTCTCAAACTTCTGACCTTAGGTGATCCACCTGCCTTGGCCTCTCAAAGTGTTGGGATTACAGGTGTGAGCCACTGCGCCCAGCAGTATGAGCATTTTTTAGATGACTTAATGTGTTGCAACTTACAAAAAAAAGTAATAATTATAAATTAATAATAGTAATAATCATAAAAATAGCAATAATCATAAAGATAAAATCATGAGGGAAAATTATGATTTCTTTACCTTAATATTTTACTTAAAAATTAGATTTAATCATGCCAGAAAAACTCTTAACTTTTATTTCTGAATGCTGCAAAAATATATTACTCTCTGAATCCCTTTTGAAATACCATAAGTGAAACATCTCCCTCTAGAATACTGAGTGAAGTCTGAGAATATATCATTATTAGTATATTTTATGCTATAAAGTCATTGCCTTAAAGAATCATTAGAATAATCTTGCATTTTATAAAAATTGATCTAAAATAAAGACCTCAAATGCTACCATTATGTTTATATCTAATCTTGCATTGTAGTGATTAATATATTTCACAAATTGCTTTACTTAAAATTGCCCATTTCTCAGAGAAGGGATTATTTAATATTACCACATTAGAATATATGCTTTTTTACATGAGTTTTTATTCTTGGATGAGGGGAAAAGTATGTATTTGACATAGTACTCATCATTTTGAGGTCCAGAGCCTAGTCTTGATGGCTTTGTATGTATGTTTGTTTGCTTTCTTAATCATCAGTTTCTTGTGAATAAGATTTTGGAAGATTTGGTTAACATGGTTGTCTCAATTTGTTAAACTACAAATGTGGTATTAAAGTTAACTGTAGGAATAGCATGAGAATTTGCTAATTTGATGTCAAGATCCAGAGCTTTTTATTCTGACTGGCCAAATATTCTGATAGTTGTAGCCACAAACTAGTGTCTATAATGTGCTCAGAGAATCTTGAAGTAAGTTAGATAACAGCATGTCACAGACACAAACCAGAATGGAAGAAAATTTAAAACATCTGAACTATGTAGATGTATGGCCTTCAAGTAAGACAACGTAGCCTCTTAACTACAACCAAGTGGCCTAGAAAGTCTAGATATTTTTAATATTGTATATTTTTTTCTGGTTTACAGGGAAAGCCAGAGAGCTGTGCAGTTACTCCTCGATTTCCCAAATCAAAAGATGAAGGATGGTTTTTGATATTGGGAGAAGTGGATAAGAGAGAACTTATTGCTTTGAAAAGAGTAGGATATATTCGAAATCATCAGGTTGTTTCCCTTTCTTTTTATACCCCTGAAATACCTGGAAGGTAAGAAAAATCCTACTACTGAAGTTCTGAAACAATTAAATATGATTGTGATTACAAAAGTGGTTTTACATTTTTCTTCTATTTTTATATTGTAGGTATATCTACACACTATATTTCATGAGTGACTGCTACCTTGGCCTGGACCAGCAGTATGACATCTATCTCAATGTTACACAAGCGAGTCTTTCTGCACAGGTTAACACCGAAGTCTCTGATGCCCTAACTGACCTGGCAGTAAAGTAACCTGACTTGAACAATCTATTTGAAAGGAGCAGCTAAGAATTCTGGCTGTTCAGTCATCTAGACAACATCGAATTACTTGATGTTTGCCTTGAAAGGATCAACTTCTAACCTCAACCATCCAGGAAATGGACAGTAGCTGCAGTATTGACTCCAGTGACATAAAGTTAACCACAGTGGCCTTTTAACAAATGTTGCCTTTTATAATGTTATCTTCATGAGTTTCTTGATATGTAAGATGAAAAAGCATTTTAATTTGTGTATATTGAAGATGATATTTCAGAGCTCTCAATCAAATTTTGCATCTCACAATATGCTGTTTACATGAATTTTGGCTGCTTTTTCTTCTTTAAGGAAAACTACATTGAGATGTGGCAGTGTTAGGACCTGTAACAGATTTCTAGCTCTGCCGCATAAAACATAAATATAAATCTGTAAAGTGATACACAGTGTGTCTTGTTAGCAAAATTTATACTTTGATATGATCACATGTAGAAGTAGCTTCAAGAATTTCTTATAGTCATAAATGTTGTAATAATATATGATGCAAAATTATATTATGGAGCCTAATGATGATAACAAAGAAAACAGAATATATTGATCTTAGAAAATATAGATACAGTTACCTGGGAATTAAAATATACAGAGTGCCACTTCAAGACAAGCTGACTCAATGTTTTCTTCTGCTTCCTTTCCATAATATACCCTTACTCAACTGTTCTTCTTTTCTTTCCCTTCTACTTCAAGGTTTTATTTCCATTATCTTTCTGACATATTTATTTACACAAGGTGAGAAGTATAATCTAATTCATGTTGTAACATGTACAGATTATATAATACAGTTCTTTGTATTTATGCTCTCCAGGACAAGTCTGAGACAGAAAATTTTGACCCCTCTAGGTAGGTTTTCACCTGTAATAAAGAAAATTTCTCTATGTCCCAACAAATTCCATCTTGAAAAATTTACCCTTTCAAACTAAAAACTTATTAAAATTCAGTGTTTATATTATACGCATTCTAGTGGAATGAAATTCTTTGTGAAATAGTTTCAGTTTTCTTAGCCCTAAAATGAATTGTTTTAAAACATTTTCCAATGTAATTGTTCCAAGTACTAGAATTTAAGTGTTTCTGAAATCCGAACCTATTGCTTGTGTATATCCTTTTTCATGCTTAAATAAAAAAGTAGAAGAAATCAAAGTAGGTTGCATGGGGAACCAGGCATTCACTTCCCAAAATTAAATCTAAGTAACTATTGTGAGCAAACCAAGTATAGTGAGGATGAGGTGTCCCAAGGACTCTAGTCTCAGAAATTTACTTCATATAAAGAGTTCTCTCTGTTTTTTCTTTGGCAAAGTTTATTTCCTAATTGGAATTCACATCTTAAGCATTGTTTTAGTGGAAGTAAAAGAAAATAAAGATTATATATAGATATATAGATAACAATGACCAGTCCATACAGGAACCTGAGGGGGAATAATCTCACTGATTTCACGTTTACCAACATCATTCCTTTTTAGAGAGCAAGCAGACTTGGGGAGTTGGGGAATCTCCTTCACTGGGCATATGACACAGAGCATAGGAACAATAAGAAAGTATTTCTGTTGTACCCATTAGAGAGAAGAAAAAGAATGTGACAAATTTAATCTTATTCCAATGAGTGACCATACTATTTATCTACAACTTTTTTTTTTTTTTGAGGTGGAGCTTTGCTTTTGTTTCCCAGGCTGGAGTGCAATCGCGCAATCTTGGCTCACTGCAACGTCTGCCTCTGGGGTTCAAGCGATTCTCCTGCCTCAGTCTCCCAAGTAGCTGGAATTACAGGTATGAGCCACTATGCCTGGCTAATTTTGTCTTTTTAGTAGAGATGGGGTTTCTCCATGTTGGTCAGGCTGGTCTCGAACTCCCAACCTCAAATGATTCACCCTCCTTGGCCTCCCAAAGTGCTGGGATTACAGGTGTGAGCCACCATGCCCAGCCTATCTACAACTTTATCCACACTCATTACTCAACAAAAATTGTAGTGTTAAATGTGTCTTATAACATGATATGTGCCAACATAATCAGATTAGTACTACTATTTTCAGATCTGCAAGTCATTAACTTCTCATATGGCCAAGAATTTTGCCACTATTTAAAATAATTCCAAATCCAGATATTGAGAAAATGCATTTGTTCTAAAGTTTCTTAGGGCGGTTTTGTTTTTGTGGGGAGAAATATTGTGATAAAAAGTTTCAGTGGGCTGTATTATAAAGTGCTTTCTTAACTGATGTACCCACAGCCCACTTATCTCAGATCATGCACCTCTGGGCTGGCTATTAGACTGTACAACTCTGATTTCATGGCAGGTCATTTCATATTTCTTTGGAGTTTTATCAACTCAAAATAATTGAAGTTTCCATGAAGGATTTTTTTGTAGGCACTGTGTTGCATATTCTGTTACCCACATGAATCAGAAACATATCCTGCCTTCAAAAAGGGTAGCCTGGGGATGAAAAGATTTTCATAATTATAATAAAAAAGTAATTGAAGTGCTACTAGTGATGGGGGGAAATGCTATGGGAGTTCAGAGGTAAAATATTACTTAGAAAAATCACGAAGGGACATTTAGGCTGTTTTTAAGGTGCTTAGACTTGGGAAGGCACAGACGAAAGAGGACCTTCCAGGTAGAATAGCATTAACAATGTTTGGAGGTAGCCTAGCCTAGAGTGGCTAGGTCTGCATTCTCAGAGACATGAAAGCGATCAATAGGCAAAAAGAAGGGGAGTCTGTGAAGTGACTGTAAATTAGAAAGTAAAGACTGTAACTCTTATGTGAATACAATGGAATTTCTTGGCAAGTCATCAGAGGTCAGGGTTTGACTGTGTGGCAGCTTTCTTTATGAAAATTAATCTGGCCTAGATGTAGAGGTGATATGACCAAGCAAAGGAGTGTAACAGAAAAGCCAAGGAAACAACATTCAAAATCTAACTACGGAAGGAATCAGGAAGGACCAGAAGAGGTTATGACAAAGAACATTCTGAGAGTAGAACAGACAGCCAGTGCGGAGAGGAGATAGCCAGGAGCCTGGCAGGCAGGGCATGCATCCATGTCTGTAGTGGGTGGTGGGTACTAAATACTGACAAGAGGTCAGGGAAGTGAAAACCAAGTCTAAGGCTCCTCACTTTGGGAGTAGTGGATTATGGATGATTGTAAAGAGAGTAAGTTTAGCTAAATATAAAGAGAAGAAGCTGAGATTTTAGGAGGTAAGGGCCAGAGTGGGCAATAAGAAAGGAGAGGCAGTGAATGAAGAAAGTGATTCTACAGGCTGCATTCAGCAAAGATCCAGTGTTATCACCTGCATTGAAGATGATGATAGAGCAGACAGGAATTGGTAAGAATCAGCTTGTTTCCTTTCAACGTTCTCCCCTGCAACCCTCATTCCTGTACACATACAAATATATGTATTTGCCCTTATCCCCACTATTACCACCATCAAGCTAAAAACTAAAACTCCTCACACATTTCCCACAATGTTTGGGTTGTCCTTAATCTTACTCAAGGCAAGATGGATTCCAGTTCCCTTGCTAACAGACCTTCCTCTTGTTACATTTAGAGACAACTGGAATTCAACTGTCGTAAACAAACTTCACATCCCCATGACCCCTGAAACCAAAACACAGGAGACTTTAAGTGTGGGGATCCTTCAGCCCCAGTAATAAGAAAATTTAAAGAGGGAACCTGTGTATTTCCTTGATGTGAATAAGGAGCCCTTCTCATACTTTAAAATTCCACTGCTGGCTTTGATGGGAAGAGGATACAGTGGTGGGATATTCAGTCACCAAAAATCGTCTGTCTTCTCTTCCCTTTACACCAACGACACAATAAAGTCCAAATATACAAGATTGACCCCCTCCCTCAAATTTTGACTGCCCTTCTTGTGATTTAATCCATTAGCCTTAGAAAATTACGCATCACTTCCCAAGCACATGCTCCACACGTACCTCCAGTTGCTCAGGACCAAAACTTTAGAGTCATTACTGACTCTGGTTTTCTAATCTAATAGAAATTTAATTAAAAAACTCAATCTACATCTAACCTGTCAGCAAACTTTTTCAGCTCTACCTTTGAAATCTATCTGAAATCCAGCCACCTTCCCCACTGCCACCCTATCCACTCCACCTCCTAGCTGGCCTCTCTGCTGCTACTCTTGCCCCTTTTCAGTCTTTACACAATTAGTTTTTAAAACATAGGTCTGATCATGAGTTCACTCTCCTCAAAAGCTTCCAGTGCCTTTCCATCTCAGAATAAAAGCTGAAATCCTTATAGTACCTACAAGGTCCTACATGGTGCTGCCTTCTCCCCTCACTACCTTCTCACCCTCCTGCTTGCTATACACCAACCACAGGAGTCACCTCCCTGCTTGTTGAACGCAAAGGGCTTTGCCATTCTAATTCACATTCTCCCTCATTTGGATTACTGTTGCCCCTAATACCCATATGTCTCAGCATCTTATTTTAAATGGCAAACCCACCAAACCTATCTCCCTCTCCTGTTTGTTTTTCTCCATCAACACTATGAAAATATGTATTGGTTTATTGTTACTCTCTTTTGACTGTGCTTCAGGAAAGCAGGGATTTTTGTCACTTTTGTTCACTGCTACAAAGAAGTACCTACATTTCCTGGCATATGGTCGCTCAATAAATATATTTTGAATGAGTAAATGAACACAGAGGCGCATGGGAATTATAAACTACCCCCGTCCTCAACACACACACACAGTTAACCACCTGTTGTTTTAGAGATTACGCCTCTCACACTCACCAAAAGCAAGGTACTAACCGCTGTCTTGTATCTTTTGTCCATAGGAAAGGTATACTTAAGTTAATTGGTAGTTTTATGATGATGATTGTTACTCCTTATGGAAAAGGAGAATGAGGAGTTTTGTATAGTAATGGATGTTAGGTATTACAGATATTTTAAAACTTCCAATGATGATAGAATCTTTCTCACTTGAAGTTTAGCTGTCTTCTCTCACCAGTCCCTTTTCTTCCCTCCATCACTGCTGCTATTTACAGTGAAAAGATCCCCAAATAGGACGGCCATATGGTTAAGAATATAGAGTGATAATAATTTTGGGCCTTCTGTCTTTAGAAATAACCCAAAATGAGTAGGCAGAAATTATTTCATGAGCTACCTTCTTAAAAACCTGAATTAAGTTTTGTATCTTTCAATTGGGTACTACTGAATATAGAATTTGGCTTCAGAGATATATATTAAACCCTTGGATTAGCTTTCTTTTTCTGACTTCAGAAATATAAATTCTAAGTCTAAGCAACACAGGAGATAAAAACATTTTGAGCTTAATAAGTTTTAGTTATATTATTTTCAGATATTCAAAAATGCTGAAAATGATAGCTGAATCCAAGTTGTCCTGGAAGCCTGTTTTTTAAGCAATGAAGGACAAGTATAATGAGTTCTGGAAAGATTTAGTCCCACAATTTCAGCTGCAGTCCTTTCACTTTTCATCATGGAACATTATATACTAACTCTGAAAAATAAAGTTGTTCAAATTTACGGCCTTTAAATGAAGTTTCAGGGATTCTATTTTGCTGAATATTCTTCCCAAGGCTTTGCATTCCAATTTGAGAAAGACCTTGCAGGGGTGCTATTCCGAGATTAGATCCAGGCTGACCCAAGGTCAAGCTTTTGGCTAAAAAGACAGCCACAATGAATGGATACTCAAATTTGTATTGTTATTCTTCGATTGCCCTATGATTTGCAGAATTTGTTTAAAATGCACTAAAAAGACAAAATTAGCCGGGCATAGTGGCTCATACCTGTAATTCCAGCTACTCAAGAGACTGAGGCAGGAGTAGCATTTGCATGGCTTAGCAAGTCCCAATAAAATCAAGGACACGAGAGAGATCCAAGATGGCCGTTTAGCAGCAGCTCAGGATTGTAGCTCCCAGTGAAAGCACAGAGAGCGAGTGGACGCCGCAACTTCAGACTAATTTCTGTTGCCCACAAACTGGGAGATACCGAGCAGAGGAGCCACACGAGTCACCAGCGCGACTCTTTTGGCCGGCGCGACTGTTTTGCTGGTGCCCCGGCGCCGTGCTTCTCAGTGTGGAGTATACGGACTGGGTGCCCTTTGAGTTGGGCTCCGCTGGTCCCATCCCCACAAGGAGAACAGCAATTGGAAACGCGGAGGACTGAAAGTTTCACAGTAAGCACAGCTGAACCCAGGAAGGCCTAGCTCTATGGGGAACAGGCATCTGCCGAAGGAAAACTAAGAAACAGAAAACACTTCATCACCAACAAGCCGGACATCCACTCAGACCCAATCTGAAAGTTGGCAATTACAAAGACGACAGGTGGATGAATCCACAAAAATGGGAAGAAACCGGTGCAAAAGGCTGAGAACACCCAAAATCAGAATGCCTCTCCTCCTACAGGGGATCGCAGCTCCTCATCAGCAAGGGAACAAGGCCTGATGGAGAATGAGTGTGATGAACTGACAGAATCAGGCTTCAGAAGGTAGATAATAAGAAACTTCCGTGAGCTAAA
>CAUYLG010070919.1:0-14792 GCA_963573385.1 Cacajao melanocephalus
TTTGTGGATTTATCCACCTGTCGTCTTTGTAATTGCCGACTTTCAGATTGGGTCTGAGTGAATGTCCGGCTTGTTGGTGATGAAGTTTTTTCTGTTTCTTAGTTTTCCTTTGGCAGACGCCCCTTCCTCACAGAGCTTGGCTTTCCCGGGTTCAGCTGTGCTTATTGTGAAACTCTCGGTCCTCAGCGCTTCCAATTGCTGTTGTCCTTGTGGGGGTGGGACCAGCCAAGCCGACTCAAAGGGCGCCCAGTCGCGTATACTCCGCACTGAGAAGCGCCGCGCCGCGCCGCGCCGGGGCGCCGGCAAAACAGCTGCGCGCGCCAAAAGAGTCGCGCTGGCGACACGTGTGGCTCCTCCGCCAGGAATCTCCCAGTTTGTGTTCCACAGAAATTCGTCTGAAATTGCGGCGTCCACTCGCTCTCTGTGCTTTCACTGGGAGCTACAATCCTGAGCCGTTGTTAATCGGCCATCTTCGGTAATTCTTTTTAAAAATTCTTTTAAATTTTAGATTTGGAGGGTATGTGTGCAGGTTTGCTACATGAGTATCTTGTATAATAGTGAGGTTTGAGCTTTTAGTGCACCCACCACCCAAATGGTGAACATTGTACCCAGTACAAACCCTCACCACTATCCCACCCAATCTGCCCCCTTAAGGAGTCCCCAGGGTCTATTATTTACGTCTTTGTGTCTATGTTTACCCATTGTTTAGCTCTCACTAGTAAGTGAGAACATGCAGTATTTGATTTTCTGTGAGTTATTTTACTTTAGATAATGGCCTCCAGCTCCATTCATCTTGCTACAAAAGACAGGATTTCATTCTTTTTTATTGCTGCATAGTATTCCATGGTGTATATATGCCACACTGTCTTTATCTAGTCACCTGTTGATGGATGCTTAGGTTGATTCCATGATTTTGCTATTGTGAATATTGCTTCAGTAAGCATATGAGCGCAGGTGTCTGTTTTATATAATGATTTCTTTTGGGTAGATGCCCATTAATGAGATTGCTGGGTTGAATGGCAGTTCTATTTTTACTACTTTGAGAATTCCCCATACTGTTTTCCATAGAGTTGTACTAATTTACATTACCACCAACAGTGTCTAAGAGTTCCATTTTCTCCATATCCATGCCAACATTTGCTGTTTTATGATGTTTTAATAACAGCCATTCTGACTGGTATCTGATGATATCTCATTGTGGTTTTAATTTGTATTTCTCTGATAATTAGTAATGTGGAGCATTTCTTCATGTTTGTTGGCCACTTATATGTCTTCAGTTGAGAAATGTCTGTTCATGTCCTTTGCATAGCCTGGGATAGCTTTTCTATGATTTCTTTATTTTCTATTTTTCTACATCATTATGTTTTCAGTGTATTTCTTATGAAGAGAATGTAGTTACATTTTTAAGAAATGTGATCTGAGACTCTCTTTTTTAAACAGACACATTTAATTCATTTATATGTATTGTGGCTACTGATGGGTTGAGTTTATTTCTATCATTGCATTTTATGTTATTTTCCCTGCATGCCTGCCTGCCTTTCTTCTTTCCCTCCTTCCTTCTTTCCTTCCCCTTCTTTCTTTTCTTTTCTTCCTTTCTTTCTTTCTCACTCTCTCTTTCTGTTTCTTCTCTTCTGTTTCTTTTTCTTTCTTTCTTTCTCTCACCCCACCCCTCTCTGCCTTCTTGCTTTCTTTCTTTCTTTCTTTCAATATTGAATTCTCTTTGAGTTTTTGATTCTCTGTCTTGGTTGGGAAGTTATACATTCTATTTCTGTTATTTTAATGATTACTCACATATTTAACATGCATATTTGAATTGAAGTTTAAAGTAAATCATTAGTTCTAGTCTCCTCCTGAATAATATAACCATCTTAGAAAGCTTCAACTTTAATCAAATCTTATCTTTCGTATGCTGTAGTATCATTTTAGTTTCATCTTTTTAAAATGACCTTTTTAAAACTAATTTGATAGTTAATGCTTGTTTGGATTAATTTACAGTTAATTTAAATACCAGTTTGTTTACTTATCACTGCTTCTTTTTTTTTTTTTTTTGAGACGGAGTCTCGCTCTGTTGCCAGGCTGGAGTGCAGTGGTGCAATCTCAGCTCACTGCAACCTCCGCCTCCTGGGTTCAAGCAATTCTTCCACCTCAGCCTCCCGAGTAGCTAGGACCACAGGCGCGTGCCACCACGCCCGGCTAATTTTTTTGTATTTTTAGTAGAGACGGGTTTTCTCCGTGTTGGCCAGGATGGTCTCGATCTCTTGACCTCGTGATCCGCCCACCTTGGCCTCCCAAAGTGCTGGGATTACAGGCATGAGCCACCGCGCCCGGCTTAGCATTGCTTCTTGAGTGTTACTCCTCTGAGTTCAGTTTCCTTTTTGCTGATGTTTTAATTAATCCTTCAGCAGTTTTTTTTCAGTGAGCAGTATTGTCTGAAATGCTTTTATTTCATATTGTCTTGAAATCTATTTAGTTGGACATGGAATTCCAACACTTTGAAGATAATATGTTATTATCTTTTGGCTCATTTTGCTATAGAGCAGTCTGCTGTCGGCGTAATTTTTATTTTTGTAGCTAATCTATCTTTACTCTCTGATGACTTTTATGCTTTTCTTTTTGTGTTTGGTATTCTATAATTTCAGTCCGCTTTATCTAGATTTATTCTTAATTTGCTCAACATTCACCGTCAGTCTGATTAAGTCTGTCGTGAAATCTGGAGAACTCTCACTCTGAATAGCATTCGATAGTGAGATTTTCTCTGAATCGTATTTCCTTTTCATCACTTGTATTCTTTCCAGAACTCCTGCTAGTCTTACGTGGGGCCTTCTTATGTTGCCCATTCTTTTTTATTTTTTTTCTTTTTTGAGACAGAGTCTCAGTCTGTCGCCCGTGCTGGAATGCAGTGGTGTGGTCTTGGCTCACTGCAACTTCTGCCTCCCGGGTTCAAGCGATTCTCCTGCCTCAGCCTCCCAAGTAGCTGGGACTACAGGCATGTGCCACCATGTCCAGCTAATTTTTGTAGTTTTAGTAGAGATGGGGTTTTACTATATTGGTCAGGGTGGTCTTGAACTCCTGACCTCACGATCTGCCCGCCTCTGCCTCCCAAAGTGCTGGGATTACAGGTGTGAGCCACTGTGCCCCTCCTTATGTTGCCCATTCTTATTCCATCCTTTCTGTCACCTGTGTTTTTCAGAAAAATTTTTTCTCTCTCTATACTGCATTCTGGGTAATTTTTGCATTTCTTCTCCAAGTTACTAGTTCTCTTCTTCTGTAAAGATGACAGTTATTATCTTCCATTTCAGTGAATTTACTGTTTATTTTTAGAATTAAAAATTTTTTTTTTGAGAGGGGGGACATGTTCTTACTCTTTCACCCAGGCCTTTGCCTCCTGGGCTGAAGTGATCCTCCTGCCTCAGCATCCCCAGTAGCTGGGACTACAGGCATGTACCACCACACCCAGCTAAGTTTTAAATTTTTTGTAGGGATGGGGGTCTCACTGTGTTGCCAGGCTGGTCTCGAACTCCTGGGCTCAAGATATCCTCCCACCTTGGGCTCCCAAAGTGTTGGGATTACAGGTGTGAGCCACCATGGCCCACTGAATTTTTAAAAATTTGCTTGTTCCTTTATATAGAATGTTCTTCTTTCCTTATCATTCATATTTTTTCTTTTAAGTCTCTAAACATTTTACAGTTACAATGTCAGTTACAGTGTTTGTCTGTCTTTCTGTTCTCTCAAGTTCCTGGCATTCCTAATCCTATTTGTCAGATCTGTAGGCTCCTCCCTCACAGGGGATTTTCTTCTGCATGCCTGTAAGTGGGGGGTCCCCTGAGATCTGTTGAAACGTCCTTCTAGTGAGGTTTTCATGTGGGCCTTTTCCAGAGACCTTACTTTAAGATTGGTCCAGTACAACTCTTGCTCACTTCCCATTCTGGCCATCCATCCTGCATGCGGCAGCGGCCTCAAATGCTTTTACACAGGAAAGGAGAGGGTTTCTACCTCAAAGGCACCTGAGACAGAGCTGCCATTCCCGTCGCTGGGTGTGGCTGCTCAGTGGGTGTCTGGGTGCATGGATCAAAGCCTCTCCTCATGCCCCTGGCTGTGAGGACCTGTTTCTGGGTCTGGTAACTTCAACCACTCTCTGCCCTCACCCCTAACATACACTCTTGTGCTTACTACTCTCGTTTCAATCCCTCGCCCGTCTCCGACACTGGGCATTTTCCTTTTCTTTTTCTTTCTTTCTTTTTTTTTTTCAAGTTCAGCTGTGAATAAGTTTGTGTTTGTTGTATTTTATTCAGCATCTCTAGCCATATGTTGGAAGGAGGTTCACGATAGCTCAGTGTGCTATGTTGCCAAAACTGGATGTGACCCTTCAGGGTTCAGCAGAAGCGCCCAGTGGCAGCTCTGGGCCCTCCATCCTGCCTCCCTCTGCCCTGCAGCTCCCCAACCCTCATAGACCTCACGGCTTCTTTCACTCAGGGCTCCTGCATCATGGCTTCTGCTGCCATGTCTCTGGGTGTCATTGCACATTTTTCTCAATCAGTGGGCGAGGACTTTCCTCTGTGTGTCACTACCTTCAAAGTGGCAGACAGCCATAGAATATGGAAACGGGTATACAAATATAATAAATGATTTATTGCCATTATGCTATAGTGCAATAAAATAATATTATCTTTGTTTCCAGATGGTAGCGCCTCCCTTATAGGCAAGGGTTTGCTTGGGTGAGCTGGTAGAAGCATATTTGGGCAGCGTTCTTGTGCCAGGGGACCCCCCAGGACACTGATGGGTGTGAGTGGCTGCCTTGGGATCAGGGCCCCACTCCTGCCCCAGCTGACAGTGGACTGTAGGGCCAGGAGGTCATGTGGTGTACATGCAGGTGTCTGTGTGCCAGCCTAGGACACCTCCAAAGAAATGGAACAACTCCTGGTGTCGTTGGCTAGTCATGATTTTAGAGGATGTGGATGACTCTAGCCAGAGAACAAGAAGGGGAAAGAAATCTGCTGCCCTAAATGATATCACAGTTACATGGCCTGCTGGGTCAATGAGGGTGGTTAGTGGGAGGAAGAGGAATTGGAGATGTCTGGTTAAGTCTTTCCCCAAACACTGGTGTGGGTATCTGTGTGTGTGTATATTTCCGTGTGTGTAAATGTGTGGGTGATTGTGTGTATCTGTGTGTGTTTGTGTCTGTGTTTGTGTATCTGTGTGTGGTATATATCTGTGTGTGTGTATCCCTGTGTGTGTGTATCCATGTGTGTGTATCTCTGCATGGATGTGCATCTCTGTGTAGGTGTGTATCTATCTCTGTGTGTATCTCTGTATCTCTGTGTGTGTGTGCATCTGTGTGTGTGCGTATCTGTGTGGTGTGTATCTCTGTGTGGATGTGTATCTGTGTGTGTGTATCTGTGTGTGTGTATCTATGTGGTGTGTATCTCTGTGTAAGTCTCTCTGTGTGAGTGTTATCTGTGTGTGCGTATCTCTGTGTTGTGTGCATCTGTGTGTGGTATCTGTGTGTTATCTCTGGGTGTACCTCTGTGTGTGTGTATCATGTGTGTGTATCTCTGGTGTGTATCTCTGTGTGGGTGTGTATCTGTCTCTGTGTGAGTGTATCTGTGTATGTATTGTTGTGGTGTGTATCTGTATCTCTGTATGTGTGTATCTATCTGTGTGTGTGTGTATCTGTGTGTGTGTGTATATATCTCTGTGTGGGTTTACCTCTGTGGGTGTGGGGAGGTGTATCTGTGTGTGGGTATCTGTGTTTATGTATAGCCATCTCTATGTGTGTGTGTACTCGTGTGTGTATATCTCTGGATGTGTGTATATCTCTGTGTGAGTGTATCTCTCTGTATATCTCTGTGTGTGGGGGGTGTATCTGTGTGTATCTGTGTATGTATGTATCTTCATGTGTATCTCTGTATCTCTGTGTATGTGTGTATCCATCTCTGTGTGTGTGTACCTGTGTGTGTGTATCTCTGGTCATGTATCTCTGTGTGGGTGTGTATCTGTGTGTATCCGTATATATGTGTGTGTATCTGTGTGGGTGTGTGTATCTGTGTGGGTGTGTATCTCTGTGTGTATCTGTCTCTGCATGTGTATCTACGTGTGTGTGTGTGTATCCTTGTGTGTGTGTATCTGTGTATATCTCTGTGTGGGTGTATATCTGTGTGTGTGTATCTGTGTGTGGGTGTGTATCTATGGGTGTATCTGTGTGTCTCTCTGTGGGGGATTTCTGTGTGTGTATATCTCTCTGTGTGTGGGTGTATCTGTGTGTGTGTGTATCTATCTCTGTATCTAAGTATATCTGTGTGTGGGGTGTGTTTGTGTGTGTGTATATCTGTGTGTGGGGGTGTATCTGTGTGTGTAGATCTCTGTGTGGGGGCATATATGTGTGTATCTATGTCTGTCTCTGGATCTGTGTCTGTGTGTGCGGTATGTTTGTGTGTATATCTGTGTGTGAGATATGTATCTCTGTATGTGTGGGTGTATCTATGTGTTTGGGTGTATCTGTGTGTATATCTCTGTGTCTGTGTCTCTCTGTATGTATATATTCTCTGTGGGGGGTATCTCTGTGTGTATGTGTGTGTGTATCTCTGTGTGGGGGATGTGTGTATGTATGTGTGTATCTGTGTGTATATATCTCTGTGTGGGGGAGGTGTCTATGTCTGTATATCTCTGTGTGTGAGGGCTTGTATATTTGTGTGTATATCTGTGTATGTGTGTATATCTGTGTGTGTGTGTGTGTGTGTGTTTGTGCTCTGTGTGCATATATCTGTGTGGGGGTGTGTCTATGTGTATATCTGTATGGGGGCATGGGGGTGTATCTGTGTGCGTGTGTGTATTTCTGTGTATATCTGTGTATGGGGCTGTATCTGTGTGTGTATATCTCTCTGTGTGTGTATAGCTCTCTGTGTGTGTGATTGTATCTGTGTGTATATCTCTCTGTGTGTGCATGTGTATCTCTGCGTGTATGCCTGTGTGTGTGTGTGTATCTGTGTGTATATATCTCTGTGTGTGGGAGGGTGTATCTGTAAGTGTATATCTCTGTGTGTGGGGGTGTATCTCTCTGTGTGTGTATCTCTGTGTGTATACACATCTCTGTGTAGGGAGGAGGATATATCTCTGTTGGGGGGTGTATCTGTGTATCTCATATGTTGGGGGGATGTATCTATGTGTGTGTATCTCTGTGTGTGTCTGTTAATGCAAGCACGTGTGCCTGCATTGTCTGGGGTCAGGAGGGAAACCACTTTCTTTGTTGCTGCCAATATGAGCCTTCTGTGCCTTTTTTCCAGACTAGGAGGGCAGGGGTGGGACTGGATTAGGGCTGAGTCAAGCAAGGGAACTAAAACCAGGCTGGGAAATCCAGAGTTCAGAGGCCACGGAGGACTAGGAACAGGGCAGCAACTGCAGAAAGTTTGAGCAGCCATATTTTCAACTATGTAAGCTGTATGTGGAACTAACTGTTTTGGTGGCTGGGAAGGAGGGGTACGTGTTCAGTTAAATAACCATAAATAGCACTAAGAGCTGATTCATACCCTGCTCCCAACCATGATGCATCGCAGCCAGTTCTTGTCAAAATCAAGACAAAATTATAGTAAGGCCTTGCGCTAAGCTGATGAAATTCCTGCAGCCCTCTTCCCAGTGCATGCCAGGGCTCTCCTCCAGCTGTGTGGCCTGAGCCTTGCCGTGGCCCCCTACAGGGCACAGGATGGGTTCCTTTACTCCCTCCCAGTGAGCCATGGCTTCAGTGTCTTATGTTATGCTATTTAGTTAAGTTCTGTTGTGAAAGGAGTACTTCACTAACACTTTGGGTGACTGTTGTTACATTGGGAAAAAGGAAAGTGGAGAGGAGGAGGAAGGAGAAGGGTAGAGTGCGCAGAGCCCCCTCTTGTGCGTGGGTGGGAGCATGCAGATCTGTCGCTGGGCTTCTATGCACAAGGCCAGTCGTGCACCCAGGGCCTCAGGTTGACAGGGCCTTGGTGCCAGAGGGTCCTTGAGGTGAGCTGGCACCCCTCTCATGACACCCATGAGGAAGTCACAGTCTGGGGTTGGGAGTGCCCCCCAGCCAGGGAAGCAAGGGAGGCACAGCTGGACTCTCCCCAGGTCCTCCATTCCCTGTAGCTCTCTTCCTCTCGCCCCTTCCTCCAGACATTCCCTCTGGAGCCACCTCCTCCTTGGTTTGTAGACCCAGAAAGAAGCTGGTTACCAGGGTCAGAAGGCAAGGTGAGCACCTAGAGCCAGCTTGGATGCAGTGGCCTTCAGGGAGCCACGGTGTCTGATGTGTGGGGACCAGAGAGCGGCGAGCAGTCAGGGTGCCCTGCTCTGATGGGTTGGCAGGAAGGGCACCTGTAGCTTTCTGACATAGTAATGTTTCTCTAAGAAATGAATTTCTACTTTTAGAATGACTTATTAAGCTGTTTGTTTCATCTCTCCTGAGAAAATTAGAGGAGGAAAGAGGAGGAGGAGGGTAGGATTTAGCTTTGCAGGGAGTGATCAGATCCTCCCTGCCTGCCCCCACCTCTTTCCCAAACACCCATCCTTCTTCCCATCCAGTGCCATGGACTGTGTCATTCTTTCCCCAAGATTCTGCCTGGATTTCTACCTCTACCTATGGATATCCTGCCCATTCATTTAAAAAAGTTTTTCTTTCTCTTTTTTTAAAGGCAGGGTCTTGCTCTGTCAGCCAGGCTGGAGTGCAGGGGTGCGATCATAGCTCATTGCATCCTCAAAATCCTGGCCTTAAGTGATCCTCCAAATTCAGACTCCCAGAGTGCTGGGATTACAGGTGTGAGCCACCTTGCCCACCAAATCCTGCCCATTCTTTAAGATTCTTCTAGGGGCCAGGCATAGTAACTCATACTTGTAATCCCAGACTTTGGGAGGCTGAGGCAAGGGGAACACTTGAAGCTGGGAGTTCAAGACTAGCCTGGGCAAAACATTGAGATCCTGTCTCTACAGAAAATACAAAAGTTAGCTGGGCATAGTGGTATATGCCTGTGGTCACAGCTACCTGGGAGACTGAGGCAGGAAGATCACTTGAGCTCAGGAGTTCAAGGCTGCAGTGAGCTGTAATTGTACCACTGTACTCCAGCCTAGGTGGCAGAGCAAGACCCTGTCTCAAAAGAAAAAAAAAAGGAAATGAAAAACAGTACCTAAGAAATATGTATGTTATGGAGCTTTGAAACAATTGTAGACACATACATGGTTTTCTATATTAGTGATGTGTTTTGATGTGACAAATGCTTGGGAGGGAACTCTCCCTGCCCATCAATAAAATGATGTCACGTCTCATGAGATCCCCATATGTGAGTTATGGACCTTAGCCACTGGTCTTCAAACATGTATAAACCTATGAGTTTGACAGACACTTCGAGGGCATAGGCTGCAGGATCAACCACTTCTCTAAAGATCAAGATTCTGTGCCGTTGACAGGGCCACACTCTGTCAACCTCGGAGCCTGTCTCTGAAGCCTTTCCTGCCAGCCAGCGCCACCCTCCAGCCTCAGGGACCTGAAAATGAAGTCAGTCTCTCCCGAGACCTCACTGTCCACAGAGCCTGCTTCTGGCCTCCTTGAGCGATGAGACTGGAATAATTCTGTGACCCTCTCACTGTGTGGCTGATGTACCTCGGCTGTTGAATATTCCCTGTAAGGTTTGTTCTCCTTAATCTCCCCCTGTTTATTGTGAACCAAAAAGAAAATATAACTCTTGTACGGCAGTAAAGCTGTGAACTCATACTTGGATCATCTTATTTCCACCACACAGAACAATATGGTATGTTTCCACTTCATCTGAAAAATCAGATGCATCTCTGGATTGTTAGAATTATGGGAACTTTCTCCCTCGACAGTTTTATCTTTCAACTTTTCCGTAGTAATTGTGTAATAGTTGAATCATATGAAAATGTTTGTTTGGAAAGCTTCCAACCAAGCTTTGTTTGGTGGCATTTCCAGAAGAATCTTTTTTTTTTTTTTTTTTTTTAAAGAAAGACAGACTCTCGTTGTTAGTATAGTGGTGTGATCATAGCCTGCTGTAGCCTCAATCCCCTGGGCTCAAGCAATCCTCCTACCTCAGCCTCCTGAGCAGCTGGGACTACAGCTGTGTGCCACCATGCAAGGCTAATTTTTTAATTTTTTGTAGAGATGGGGTCTCTCTCTGTTGCCCAGGCTGGTCTCGAACTCCTGGCCTCAAGGAATTCTCCTGCCTGAGCCTCCCAAAATGCTGGGATTATAGACACGAGTCACAGCGCCATTTTTTATTTTTAATTAAACCTTTTGTTTTCAGATACTTGTAGATTCACATGCAACTGTAAGAAATGGTGCAGAGACATCCCCGTACTCTTTACCTACTTTTCCCCTATGGTACCATCTTGCAAAACTCTAGTCTGTTATCAGGACCAGGCTGTTGACATACAAAGCATGCCCATCACTGCAAGGTTCCTTTCTGCCCCTTGCTTCTGGCAGCTACCATCTTGTTCCTCATTTCGATTATTTTGTCCTTCAAAAATGTTGTGTAAATGGAACCATATAGTATGTAACCTTTGGACATGGGCTTTTGTTTTACTTAGCATCATTCTCCGGTGCTAAATTAAAATTATAGGAGGCCTTTGTTTTGGACCACACTTCCGCACTAGATCCCAACAGACCAGACTAATAATTGAAGTGAAGTCACTACTGCTAAAGTTCTTCCTCTCCAGTCTGAAACTGAGTTATCTGACATTTTAAGTAAGAAGAGGGAGAGATAGCAGCCGATTTCCCAAACAGGCCAGTTTCAATGGGTGTGATAATGATATTCCCTCTGCTTTAATTCTTATCTCCCCCCCAAAAAAAAAGTAACCTGGTGTTAACTAATTCATTATTTTCTCTCTTGTAATTTTTCTCCTCCTGCTTTACAAGGAAAAGTAACTTTGAAATGACCAAATCTGCTTTTGGTTCTTTGTTCTGTCTGCTTTATTCAGTCCTTCTCTGTCTATAAAGCCAAGCTCTTCTGCACAGCTCATGGGGACACATACTCTATCTTATGGAATGAAGTGTTGCTGACTCTAGAATTACAAATAAAGCCAACCAAGATCTTTAAATTTCTTGTAACTTTGTTTTTTGGAGGTTCACCCAGGTTGTTGTCTGTATCTGTAGTTTGTTTCTTTTTACTGCTGAGTACTATTCGTGCTAGGATGGACCTCAGTTTATTTAACCATGCACTCACTCAGGGATATCTGGACTATTTCCATTTTGGACTGTGTGGAATAATTAATATATGCTTAGTCTCCCTCCCTCCCACCCCCCACGCCCCCGCCCCGCCCCTTTCCTGGCACTCTTCTCCTAAAACCCTTGGAATCTTGGAAGTGATCAGTGTCTTTTTGTATGCTAATGAGGACTGGTCTTCCGGGCTGGTTACCAGGGGAACCAACCTTGTGATTAGAAGGTGGGAAATTTCATCACCCACTCCCTTGCTCCATCTTGGGAGGAAAGGGGGACAGAAGATTGGCCAGTCCGCTGCAGTCGACCATGCCTATCTAGTGAAACCTCCATAAAACCCCCAGGACAGGATCTCAGGCTGCTGAACACTGGTGGTCCCAGGAGGGTGGCCCACCCCTGAGAGGGTGTGGAAGCCCCAAGCCTTCCGCATACCTTGCCCTATGCATCTCTGGTGGTTTCTGAGTTGAATCCTTTTTTAATAAATGGGTAAATGTAAGTAAAGTGTTTTCTTGAGTTCTGTGAGCCATTCTAGCCCAGGATCGAACCCTAGGAGGGGGTTTTGGGGGTTCTCTCTAGCCAGGTTAGAAAGAAGTTGTGGGTGACCTAGGGACCCACCCCTTGCAATCCACGTCTGAAGTTGGAGGCAGGCTTGTGGGACTGAGTTCCTACCCTCGGATCTGATGCTCTCAAAGTAGAGCGTCAGAACTGCATTGCATTGTAGGACACCCAGCCAACATCGGTGTGGGAGAATTGCTCAGTATGAGAAAACCCCGCACCTTTGATCATGGAAGTATTCTGTGTTGAATGTGAGTAGAGAGAAAGAAAAGCAGTTTGTTTTTCTTATCTCACAGACTGTTAAAGTTGCTGTGAACTTTCATGTGTAGGTTTTTGTGGGAACATAAGTTCTCATTTCTCTGGGATAAATGTAAAACAAGGTACCAAACTGTCTGCTGGAGCGGTTGTACCACTTAATATTGCTCATTGGTAAATTCCTTTTAGGTACAATGTCTCTAAATGTCTTTTGCCCATTTTTGAATTGGATTGCTTGGATTTGTTTCCTTTTTGTTTTTTTAAGATGGAGTCTCCTCATTCTGTCTCTCAGGCTGGAGTGAGTGCAGTGGCGTGATCTCAGCTTGGCTCACTGCAACCTCCATCTCCTGGGTTCAAACGATTCTCCTACCTCAGCCTCCCTAGTAGCTGGGATTATAGGCACATGCCACCACACCTAGCTAATTTTTGTATTTTTAGTAGAGAGTTTCGCTATGTTGGCCAGGCTGGTCTCAGACTCCTGACCTCAAGTGATCCACCTGCCACAGCCTCCCAAAATGCTAGAATTACAGGCATGACCCACCATGCCCAGCCAGATTGCTTGTTTATTGTACTGTTTCTTGAGACAAGGTCTTGCTGTCACCCAGGCCGCAGTGCAGGGATGTGATCACAACTCACTGCAGCCTGGACTTCCTTGAACTCAAGCAATCCTCTCACCTCAGCGCCTTCCACTCCTACCCCCGGCACTAAGTAGCTGGGACTACAGGCTGGTGCCAACATGCCCAGCTAATTTCCGTATTATTTGGAGAGACGGGGTTTTGCCATTTTGCTCAGTCTGGTCTCAAACTCCTGAGCTCAAGAGATGCTCCTGCCTTAGCTTCCCAAAGTGCTGGTATTACAGGCATTAAGGCCTGGCTGGGTTTTTTTTTTTTCATTGTTGAGTTTTGAGAGTTCTTTGTACATTAAGTTAAATTAATTAATTATATTTTTTTAGAGACAGGGTCTCCCTCTGTCACCCAGGTTGGAGTACAGTGGTATAATCCTGACATACTGCCACCTTGAACTCCTGGGCTCCAGGGATCCTCTGTCTCAGCCTTCTGAGTAACTAGGACTACAGTTGACATGCCACCATGCCCAGCTGACTGTAGAAAGTCTTTTGTAGAGGTGGATTCTTGCAGTGTTGCTCAGGCTAGTCTCAAACTCCTGGACTCAAGTGATGATCTCACTTTGGCCTCCCAAAATGATGGGATTATAGGTGTGAGCCTCTGAGCTTGGTGTATCTTAGATACAAATCCTCTGTCAGATATATGGTTTGCAAATATTTTCTCTCACTCTGTAGCTTATCTTCTCATCCTCTTACATGGTCTTCTCAGGGAAAAAGTTTTTAGTTTATGAAGCCCAATTTACGAATTATCCCTTTTATGGTATCAATTTTAAGAGCACAGAGCTCTTAAAATTGAATACACCCTACATCCTGAATGTTTTTTCTTATGTATTTTCTGAAAGTTTTATTATTTTACATTGTACATTTATGTCTGTGATCCATTTTGAATTAATTTTTGTATATAGTATGAAACTTAGGTCAAGTTTCATTTTTTTGGCCTGTGGCCATCCAGTTACTTGGGCACCGTTTGTTGAAAAGTCTACCTTTCCTCCATTGAATTACTTTTGTATCATTGTGAAAAATCAGCCGGGCACATGTGTTTGGGTCTATTTCTGGGTTCTCTGCTCTATTCCGTTGCTCTTTGCCAGTGCCACACAGCCTTGATCACTTAGCTATATATGTCCTGAAAGTGCTTTCTTGTTATGGAGTCCAGGCCAGCCAGCAGTTCCGAGTCTCATTTGATCTGCAGTGGCATTTTGGGCCACTCACCTCTTTGCCTTTTGGTATGTCTGTTTCTCTCAACACAGCCCCACACTTATGAAGCACTGGATAAATATTTATTGCACGGGTGAAGGTTTTATCATCTTGATTTTCCCTTGAGAAAGAGCCAGAACATCATTTAAAAAATCTCTTGCTGAGAAATTTCTGATTCTTTATCATTACCTCAGGATAGTTAATAAAAGCCAGTAATTCCACTGTAGGTCAAGTTTTTTGACAATGACTGTGAGTCGTGAAATTGCCCTGTTTGGTTAGTGATAAGCAAAGCTGCTTCTGTTCATCAGCCAGGCTCCTCACTGGGCTTGGGCGACCCTGGCTTGTCCCCTGTGCGCTAAACGGCTGCCTTCGTTTCCTGTGCAGTCTCACTCATAGCACTCACTGCAGGCTCTGGGGGACCCTTTTAGGCAGATTATGGGGCCCCTTGGGATGGCCACATCGGACGCAGCGATGCTATGTGAGCAACCTGTTGCTTTGCAGATTTCCCCAGAGATTTAAGATCCATCTATTTCTTCTCTTCTCTGAGACAGCCTCTCTTGGAAGTCTCTGATAATATGCAGGGCACTTTAGCATTTTATCTAGATGTTAGAATGGAACCTTTGACTTTTAGTGAAATAGACACTGTGCTTAAGTTGCTTTTCTTAAAAATAATTAAATATAGACAGTACATATTTCTGAATAATTTAGACTTTTACTGGGCAGTAAACCACATCAAATTTGTAGCATTGTCTGTGCTATGGAAATAAATAGAAACTATTGCTCTTCTTAAAAGCTTTTTTTTTTTTTTTTTTTTTTTTTTGAGGCAGAGTCCCACTGAAACAACCAGGCTGGAGTATGGTGGTGTGATCTCAGCTCACTGCAATCTCCACCTCCCAAGTTCAAGTGATTCTCCTCCCTCAGCCTCCTGAGTAGCTGGAATTATAGGCAGCCATCACCATGCCTGGCTAATTTTTGTGTTTTTAG
>CAUYLG010070920.1:0-52455 GCA_963573385.1 Cacajao melanocephalus
CCACCCACCCACCCACCCATCCATCCATCCATCTACCCACCCATCCATCCATCCATCCATCCATCCATCCATCCATCCATCCACACACCTACCCACCCACCCATCCATCCATCCATCCACACACCTACTCACCCATCCATCCATCCATCCATCCATCCATCCATCCAACCATCTATCCACACACCTACCCATCCATCCATCCATCCATGCATCCATCCACTAAGCCATCCACCCATCCATCCATCCATCCATCCATTCATTCATACACTCATCGGTCCATCCATCTATCCATCCACCCACCCACCCAACGATTCATTCACCCATCCATCCATCTACCTATCCAACACATGTATGCTGGCTGCCAGGCACTCTCCAGGCACTAAAAATTTATCAGTGAAAAAACCCAATTCCTACTCTCAAGGAACTTTCTTCCATTCTTGAGGAGGGAAACCTATAAGCGAATATCTTTATATATAATTGAGGAGGTGGTGACAAACGTTGTGAAGGAAAAGAAAGCAGAATAAAGGGGTAGAAAGTGACCAGAAATGGGGTGCCACGTAGGTAGGACAGTCAGGGAGGCAGCTGGTAAGGCAACCCCTGAGCACAGCCCTGAGCATGGTGAGGGAACAAGTGTGGGACAGTGGGACCCGTGGGGTGGGAGCATGGGTTCCAGGAGCAGTAGAGGTGGGAGGGCCTTGGGGGCTGGGTGTGGGCTCTTGCTTCCTTCTACTCTACACGAGAGGAAGCCCTAGAGCCTTCTGAGCAGAGGCCAGACACCCGGCTGAGAAGAAAATGCCAGCTGCCATGGGGACAGAAGCTTGTCCTTCCTACAGAAGCTTCTGAGAAAGCCATATCTGAGCAGCTTGGAGGGATGTAGGCATTTGCAAGGCAGACAGCGTGTGAGGCTCGGCTAGCTGCCCGAAAACATGGGGTGCAGAGGAACAGGAGAGCCTCAGCCTGGTTGAGGACATTGTTGGGAAGGTTTCGTGGTGTGAAGATTGGTTCACTGTGACAAGACTGGCTCCTGCCTCCTGCCCTGGAAGAGACCAGGCTCTGTCCCTGAGGGTGGGTTTGGGAGTACATGTGTGCATTGTAGGAGCCTTGCAGCCAGTACCTTCTTTCAGCCTGAGATGCTGTGTGTCCTGAATTCTTCCACATCATTTTGAGGCTGCGGCAGAGAGGCCTGAGCAGGTGTAGGGAGCCTGGGCTCCCTCCTCTGTGAGACCTTGGCTTGTGTTGCTGGGCATCGCTTTCTGCCACAGAGCAGGGGCCTGCCCTGTGTCAGAATGGAAGCCAGGCCCTGCTCGCCCTCAGTGGGTCTTGATTTGGACTTTGGAATTGCATGTTTTAATAGAGTCCCCATGGCCCTGCGAAGTGTAGCTTTGCAACTGAACAAGCTGGGCGTTCTTTTGCAGCCCTTGCACCCTGGCTCGGAGCTTTGCACGCCACGGGCATTCAGGGCGTGGTGATGCTCCCTGGAGTGAAAGGAATGCTGGGAGAAAACAGCCGTTTGTTTCTATTTGAACAGGTGTTTTCAGCATCTCTCTGGGGTGGAATGTTGGTACCCATTGGTGATAAGCCATCGAGCATTGCTGATAGGTAAGTACTCATCAATGAATGGGTAATTGGCACATATCTTCCTTTGGATTTTTTGGTTGTTTTTTATATTTTAGAGAAGTTTATTTAGGAGAGCAGTATTTCAAATTTTACTTTAGTATTTATGTTTAAGCTAATTTCGAAGTATCAGGTATACCTCATACTTAATATTTTTTGCTTTTGTTGGGGAAGTTACTTCATTATATTAAAAAACACACTATTCCCTTTTGATTATGAAGGAATACCGTTTATACTCATTGCAGAAATACAAAAATGGAGAAACATTTGAAGAAATTAGAAATCATTCACCGAATCATGAGAAATTCTCTATAAGCAGCATTTGAATGGCATATGTTTCATTATTTGCATATACCATAACTTTTTAGCCTACCGTGTATTTTTTGATATTTGAGTTGTTTCTAATTTGTGATTTTTATAAATAACACTGTGAATAATAACTTTTAAGATAATTTGTTATTTTATTTTCTGTGGAATTAACTATCTCAGCGTAAAGCTCATAGTATTGCTGGGTGCTGCTTTTAGGAAGCTTACAGCAATTTATACCCCCACCAGCACGGTATGAACTCGTTCTTGTTGCTTCGAAATACTAATCACTGTCCTCTAGGGCAAAAACCTTTTTTTTTTTTCAAC
This sequence comes from Cacajao melanocephalus, assembly GCA_963573385.1. Lineage (NCBI taxonomy): Eukaryota > Metazoa > Chordata > Mammalia > Primates > Pitheciidae > Cacajao > Cacajao melanocephalus. Next base: position 2,248 of record CAUYLG010070920.1, read on the forward strand.
CCCACATTAGTTAAAATTACTGGTTCAGCCTTTTTGGATGGTGGTTGGAAGTATAACAATTTTAGATTTATAAACTCTGGATCCTAATAGTTTCACAAAACTCCTTGAATCTGATTTACAAAAATACTTTTATAAGTGTGTCAAGATTTATGTGTAGAAGGATGTCCATTTTAGCATTGCTGATAAATAGCAAAGAATTTGAAACTGCCTTATATAAGTTCCCCAGTAGGAAAATGATTACGTTCTAGCACAACCATTCCAAATCTATGTAGTTAATAAAAATGAGATGTGTGTTCATAAGTTAAAATTTTGCACGTGAATATGTTTAGTGGATCCCTTTCCAGCGTGCATGCAGGTGTGGGCAGGTGTAGCACCGAGGGCCTGGGAAGTCAGCCACCGAAACAGCGATGATGGGCACCCAAGAGCCTGGGGCACCCCAGAGCCTGGGATGCAGCTGGTAGAGCTGTTTCACTTGTTATGTTATGTGCATCCTGGATCGTTTGAATTCAATATGTGTGATTTATCATTTTTATTTTATTTATATATATATTTTTGAGACAGAGTCTTTCTCTATTGCACAGGCTGGAGTGCAGTGGCATGATCTTGACTTACTGCAACCTCCACTTCCTGGGTTCAAGCGATTCTCCTGCCCCAGCCTCCCATGTAGCTGGGATTACAGGCGTATGCCCAACTAATTTTTGTATTTTTAGTAGAGACAGGGTTTCACAATGTTTCCCAGGCTGGTCTCAAACTTCTGACCTCAGCTGATAGGCCCACCTTGGCCTCCCTAAATGCTGGGATTACAGGCATGAGCCACTGCGCCTGGCCTGATTTATCGTTTCTTAAAAAATGAAGATTGCTGTTTGTTTTTGCAATTTATGTTAGTAGGGTCTTTAGAAAAGCCTTGCTTAGGAATCCCAAGTAGTAAAAACATATTTATAGGCTTTGAAACTCAAGTTAAAATGAAAAAATTCATAAAGGCTTTTATGTGGTAGGAAAACCAGAATAAGCAGCGCCTTGTTCCCTGTGTGCTGTTTCAGACCTGCGGGGTGTTCTTAGCCTCCTGCGGCCTCAAGGGTCAGAGGGCTCTGAGGGCACCCGCTGGGCTTGCATCCTTGGCTGCCTTTTGGCTGGAAAGATTATGCAGAATTTCTCTTGTCATTTAAATTCATTTTTTAGTAATTATCATGATCTAAAATCGGGTTCTAATATGCTGTTCAATTTTTCAGAAAGTGGATGCGTTTTTATGTAATTAATTTTTAATTCATGCTTTTCATATTATTCAGATATGGTTGGAGAGCGTGTGATAACCCAGTTCATTAGGGAACAAGAGGAGCTCATATTTAAAAATAAATCTAACAAGAATTCTTTTTTGGTCTGTTTCCAGTATGATAGCTCCCCCCCTCTCTTTTTGTAATACTGGGATTATACTATTAAATAATTTGTATCCTGCTCTTTTTCACTTAATATTGCATTGTGAGCCGGTAGGAGGCCCACGTGAAAAAGAACTATGTCATGAATTCTCACAGGCAGCAGATGGTTCCTTTGTGACAGAGAGCTTGCTCTGCCCCTCTCTCCTAGTGTCTTTCTCTGTGTCTTGTGTCTCTCCTGCAACTTCAGCGGTTTGAAGCATCTCCTTAGGTGTTTAGATTTTTATGAAATTCCCGCCATAGCTTGCACCTTCCTGGTCTTCCTCGAAGGTTTTGCCTTGTGAAAACGCTGTCGATAACCCAGTACCAAATGTGAGCCCGACCTGTGCTTCCTGCGCGTACCGAGTGTCGTGTTGTTTTTCACCTCACGACTCTCCTCTGACGCGTGCCGTTTTGCCCTAGGTTTTACCTCGGGGGACCCACCAGCGTCCGAGGATTCAGCATGCACAGCATCGGGCCGCAGAGCGAAGGTCTGTCCTCTCCCGTCACGGCGCCAGGACCACAAGCGCTCATGGCTCAGTTTGGAAACCATGTATCTGTTTGTTTAAATTACAGCAGTAATAGACATTCTGCTTTCATGGTGGTAGAATTAGCATCTAACACAGAACTTATCATGAAGTAGGTGTAGAATATTTATTGAGAGAATTGTAGGAAAATGAGAAAATGTATCTAAGCAAAAACTGTGTGAAAGTGACCTGCAGTCCTGGCCAGAGAGAACATGTAGAAAGGTGACGTCTGTTCCCTGCAGGTTTGACTGGTGCCTCCTACTCCTCATTTTGTTTTGTTTACGTATTAGTTTTAAAACCCATTTCTCTCACTACCCCTCGTCACAATATTATAACAGTATATTTTTATGGGACAAAAGGCCATTTGTAACAGCTACATATTTTATATTGCTGGCATACTATAATCATATTTTAGTTAATAGGCTTAATTTGTTAGAGCAGTTTTAGGTTTACAGAAAAATTGGGCAGAAAGTACAGAGCGTTTCCATGTAACCCCCATAGCTTCCTTTCTTATTAGCACCTTGTGTTAGGATGATTCATTTGTTAGGATTGGTGAAGCAGTATGGTACCTTGTTAACTCAAGGCCGCAGTTTACATGGGGGTTCACCCTGCTGTTGTACCTTCGTGGGCTTTGACAAATACATGATGTCCTGTGTTCACCGTTCCAGATCACACAAAGTGGCTTCACTGCCCTAAAAATTCGGGCTCCACCTGTTCATCCCTTCCTTCCTCCCACCAGACCACTGGGAGCGACAGGTCTTTGAACCATCCCTATAGTTGTGCCTTTTCCAGAAAGTCTGGGAGTTGGGATCATACAGTTTGTAGTCTTTCCAAGTTGTCTTCTTTTCCATAGTAATATGCACTTACGGTCTCTGCGTGTCTGTCTGGGAGCCTATAGCTTGTTTCTTCTTATTGCTGAATAATATTCCTTTGTTTGGATGTACCACAGTTTGTTTATCCATTCAGCTACAAAAGGACAGTTTGGTTGCTCTAGCGTTTGGCAATTATGAGTAAAGCTTCTATAAACATTCGTGTGCAGGTTTTAGTGGACAGCTTATGTGGACATAAGTTGTCACATCAGCTGGGCAAATGCCAGGGAGCGCAGTTGTTGGATCACACGCTGAGAGCAGGCCTCCCTTCCTAAGACACTGCCAGGCGAGCTTCCAGAGTGGGTGCACGCTTTTGTGTTCTGCGTTTGCGTTTCTGAGGAAGGAGAGAGAGAGAGAATTTATTACCCTCATGGCTGCATGTTTCGTCTTACGACCCACTATACAGACTTTGAGTCTGTGGTTTTTTTCTTCTTTGATTATAAAACAATGTATTCACCTTCTAACTGAATCTTGGTACTCATCTGTAAGTTTTACTTTAATGTAAAATTCTAGATGGGAAATTGCCAGATCCAAGGATTTCGAGTATTTTTAGGGCTTTATCGTGCTTTCTGGGAAGGCTGTCTCATTTATATGCCCTCCTGCGGTGTGTGGGATTCCTGTCTCCTGGAACCCTCTTTGACATGCAACATCCGTCAGAGGTGTCTCCACATGCTATGAAAACTTTGAAACATCATTTAAGTGGATGCATATTATTCCGTTAGTGAGCATTCTCCCCTGATTTTCTTAATTTTTTTTTTTCAGACAGAATCTCACTCCGTCACCAGGCTGGAGTGCAGTGGTGCGATCTCAGCTCACTGCAACCTTTACCTCCTGGGTTCAAGTGATTCTCCCTGCCTCAGCTTCCTGAGTAGCTGGGATTACAGGCACCTGCCACTGTGCCCGACTAATTTTTGTATTTTTTAATAGAGACAGGGTTTCACCATGTTGGCCAGGCTGGTCTTGAACCCGTGACCTCAGGTGATCCACCCGCCTTGGCCTCCAAAGTGCTGGGATTACAGGGATGAGCCACCATGCCTGGGCTCTCTTAAAATTTTTAACACTTTTGTTGGTTCCATTTTTATATCATTATAAGCAATGACTGCACTTTGCATAAATTTTTGTGCAAAGTATAGATTATTTTCACTTGTATTTAGAGTGCTTCATTAGAGTGTAATTTTTAAGAAAAGTAACCTACATTTTAATGGTTTTATTTCATTTTTTATTATAAGCAAGTGTGATATGCTGAGTCTATGATAGCTGGGCCTTTACCTCCCTGAGAAGTAAAGCATGGTGGTGTTCCACTTACCAGCTCCATGCAGATCGTTGGCCACACTCTGGGGGCAAGGATGTAAATTGCTATAATTTTGTGCAAGCAGCTTGATGTATCAAGAGCCTTAAAATATATATGTGCAAAAATTGTTAATAATATTATGAATGATAGCCCCAAGCTGGAAGCTGGAAACCAAAATGCCCATCAACAATGGGAAACGGTCAGATAATGAGTGGTATCTTCCACGGTAATGAAGAAGAACAAATTACAGCCACTGGCTGAATGATGGCATGAGTGAATCTCAGAAACATGTCAGGGCGAAAAGCTAGACCCAGAGGAATGCCTCCTGGATGATCCCATGTATAAAGCTTGGAGGCAGGCGAGGCTGGCCTGTGGTGTGAGAGGGCGGGGCAGTGGCTGCACGTGGTGTGGGCGGCAGGTGGTGGTTAGAAGGGGGGGGCAAGGCCTGCGTGTGGGGTGTGCTCGGTTTCTTGGTCTTGGTGCTTGCCGGGCAGGCGCGTTTCACATATAGAAATTAATTGAGTTGTACACTTAGGATGTGTGTAATTTCCTATATGCATACACAATAGAAGCTTAAAAAATACACGTGTGTGCCAGGAAACTGATCATAGCTTACATCCGTGATAAAGGAGTTAGAAACCAGTATGACAGTAGAAGAGAAGTAGATCATTAAACGTTGGTCCACCTATGTTGTTAGTCAGGCATAAAAATCCTATTTTCAAGGAAGATAAAGCATTAGGAGAAAGTGTTTATAATATATTAAAACTGAATAAAAATAGGACTGGAAACTATATATATGCATATAAAAGAAGCCACCTTTTATTGGCTTGATTTTACATTTACGTTATGCTCCACTGGAAGACAGGACACCAGGATGTTCGCTGGTTATTTCCAAATGGTAGAAATGAAAATATTTTCATTTTTTCCTCTTTATGTTGATCAGATGTTCTACAATGAGTATATTTAACTTTTATGATCAGAATAAAATCCATTATTTAAGAAAAGAGAGGAGGAGCAGTTTCTGGGAAACAAAAAACAAGGTTGTTTCCTGTAATTTGTTCCTTCTCTGTTCCCTTCAGAGCTCGAGTCTTGAAAGGGACTGGCGTCTTTTTTTCCCTCTTCCTCTGGATTGTAAGGAACTGAAGTCTTTAAATGAATCAACAGTTCTTTCCTTGAAGTTGATCTTGAAGACATCAGTATTTTCCAATTTCATGGTCTGTCATTTTGTATTAGAGGACACGAAGACACTTTATAAGTGGTATTTTGCAACAAAGTATAAACATTTGGGTTGGACGGGTTTTTTTTCCCTTATAGTTTAAAATGGAATGGATGGGAGCATTTTTAGAAATATGCAAATACCTGCTCTCAGTGGATAGGCTTAAATTTTGGCAAAAGTAACCTAAATCCAAGTGGTCATGAACCACTGAAAATCATCTCTTCTCTACAGACACTCAGCTGGAGCACGGTGTCCCTGTGCGGTGGGCGGCAGACAGCCTCTGTGTTTTGATTAATAGTGAGCAGCTGTTTCCACACACTGCAGAGACGTTTTCTGCATTTTGTCTCTCTATATTGTGGTCTTGAAAATTTTGCAAAACAATGCATTTCGGCTGGGCGAGGTGGCTCACGCCTATAATCCCAGCGCTTTGGGAGGCTGAGGCAGGCGGATCACCTGAGGTCAAGAGTTCAAGACCAACCTGGCCAATGTGGCGAAACCCCATCTCTACTAAAAATAAAATAAAATAATTAGCCGGCTGTGGTGGCACATGCCTGTAGTCCTAGCTACTCGGGAGGCTGAGGCAGGAGAATCGCTTGAACCTGGGAGGTGGAGGTTGCAGTGAGCCGAGATTGCACCACTGCACTCCAGCCTGGGCAACAGAGTGAGACTCTGTCTCAAAAATAAATAAATAAAAATTTCATTTTGTGAGCCAAGATTGTGCCATTTGCACTCCAGCCTGGTGGCAGAGCAAGACTCCATCTCAAAAAAGGAAATTTTGCCAAGTAATGCATTTCATTTGCAGGTAGAAGTGATTTGGTAATCTACATTTGCGGATAAAGTAATTGTCGTAAGATTCACTTCTTCAGAGCATGTCACAGGTACGATAAGTGACAGAGCTCACTCTTGCCTTAGCCACACTGGTTCTGTTTTCCTCCTCAGTCAAATCAAGTTGTGAAACAAGCCAGGAGGAAAAGAAAGATGATTTAAAATGAGGCCATCAGTATCAGGAATGCGAACAGCTGCTTGCAGACTGGAGCACTGCCTGGCGTCGTGTGCAGGACAGAAATCTTGCTTCTGTAAATTGTGGAAAGTTAATGCCATGTTAACCTTGTCGGATGTTGTTTTTGTTCTGCACCCCTCTATTGCCTAGGAGACTACCTAGGTGGAGAAGCGTACTGGGCTGGCGGCCTGCACCTCTACACCCCGTTACCTTTCCGGCCCGGCCAGGGGGGCTTTGGAGAACTTTTCCGAACACACTTCTTCCTCAACGCGGGAAACCTCTGCAACCTCAACTATGGTAAAACTTGCGCTATTAAAGAAACCATCGTAGTGCAGTGTTCTCGTGTTTAAAAGCACAGTGCACAAAGAGGTGTCCGTCTTTTTAGATTACATAGTCATTAGAGACTGTGCCTTAGTTGAAAAAGATTCTTACAACACCTAATATAGTGCCCAGCATTAAGTGGCTGGTTGAGCAAATGAAGCAAATAGTCCAGTGCTCTTAGAAGAAAAATCTGTGTATCTATTTAATGCACCAGTTGTGATGGCCACAGAGCTGAGTAGGATTGGGTGCCTTTCCCAGGGAGCTCAGGTCCAGAGGAGACTCCCTGCAGAAGCCTGGGTGCTAGGGGTGCCTGGAAAGCTTCCTAGAAGGCATGGAAGTCTCCAAGCTGAGACTCAAAGAGTCGGGGGCTTCCCAGGTGGTCAGGGGATGGGGAAAAGTCATCCTAAGCAGAGGGAACAGAATATTCCAGGCCCAGAGGATTGAGAAGGCGTGGCTTATTCCAGACGTGGGTAAGTATGGTCCCTAGCCCTCTCTTGACTTGGGTCCTACTCTCACCTCATGCGTTCTCCTTAATCTCTAGGCCTGGCTTTAGAAACGGCTACAGGGCCCAGCTGCGGGAGCCAGGGCTTGTCTGGGAGAGCTCGGAAGGATGGGCATGCACTTTGGCTCACACATCTTCCTTTTTTCAGGGGAGGGCCCCAAAGCTCACATCCGGAAGCTGGCTGAGTGCATCCGCTGGTCGTATGGGGCCGGGATCGTCCTCAGGCTTGGCAATATCGCGCGGCTGGAGCTTAATTACTGCATCCCCATGGGAGTGCAGACGGGCGACAGGTACGTGCTGGGAATTATTTTCCACAACCACATCACCCTCTCCCGTCATTTTATTTTGTTTTGGACATGGTTAATTTCATCAGTGGCTTTTAAGGTTCAAGATTTTTAGGGAAATTAAATTGTTAGCCAAATCATGGAAATACAGGTATTTTCCTCCATTGGGTTTTTCTTCATCTAGGCTGGAGGAGCAAGTGTGAAGCGTTCCCACCTGCTCCCTCAGGCGCTTTGTGCTTCTTGTTTCCAAGGCAGTGGGAGCCCCTGCGAGGGTCTGGCAGGTGATACCGGTCCTGTGTGCTGAAAACAGAAGGCAGTGTTTTGAGTGGTTGACTTTGCAGGCCTGGGATTCTAGGAAAGTCGGGGTGAGCAAAGCTTTGTTCCTGGCCACAGAGGACTCAATCTTGAGAGCCCCTCACTCTGCAGCACAGGAATCCCCCAATCCTGGCTTTTCTCCACCCCTTATTTTATTGAGAAAAGATTCACTAAATATTACATGATGAATGTGGCATAGGGCTATTACACAGTTATAGAAACAAATTCTATTTCTTATATGCATTGTGTAAAATGTTTGGTTTTGGCTAGGCATGGTGGCTCACACCTATAATCCCAGCACTTGGGGAAGCTGAGGCAGGAAGGTGATGAGGTCAAGAGATTGAGACCATCCTGGCCAACATGGTGAAACCCCATCTATACTAAAAATACAAAAATTAGCTGTGTGCGGTGTTGCATGCCTGTAGTCCCAGCTACTTGGGAGGCTGAGGCAGGAGAATCTCTTGAACTAGGGAGGCAGAGGTTGCAGTGAGCCGAGATCACACCACTGCACTCCAGTCTGGGTGACAGAGCAAGACTCCATCTCAAAAAAAAAAAAAAAAAGATTGTTTTGTTTTGTTTCGTTTTGAGACTGGGTGTTACTCCATCACCCAGGCTGGAGTACAGTGACGTGATCATGGCTCACTGCAGCCTTGACCTTCCGGGCTCAGTGATCTTCCTGCCTCAGCCTCCAAAGTAGTTGCAACTACACACCTGGCTAATTTTTGTATTTTCTTGTAGAGACAGGGTTTTACCACATTGCCCACGCAGGCTGGCCTCAAATTCCTGGGCTGAAGCCATCTGCCTGCCTTGGCCTCCCAAAGTACTGGAATTACAGGTGTGAGCTGCCGTGCCCGGCTGCATTGTGTGAATTTTAAGAGATCCAGATGTGTTTTCATTATAGCACATCTCAGGCAGCTCAGGCTGCCATAACAAAATACCATGGAGTATTTAAGAGCGACTTCAGCAACAGATGTTTCTGCCAGTTCTGGAGGTTGGGACGTCCAGGATCAGGGTGCCGGTGGATTCGGTTGCTGGCAGGCTCTCTTCCTGGCTCGCCGATGGCAGCCTTGCCTCCGTGTCCTCACTGGGAGGAAGAAGAGTGGAGGCCAGTGCCCTGATGTCTCTTGTTTTGTTTTGTGACCGAGTCTTGCTCTGTCGCCCAGGCTGGAGTGCAGTGGTACGATCTCGGCTCACTGCAACCTCTGCCTCCTGGGTTCAAGCTATTCTCCTGCCTCAGACTCCTGAGTGGCTGGGAGTACAAGGGCTTACCAGCACGCCCAGCTAATTTTTTGTATTTTTAGTAGTGATAGAGTGTCACCGTGTTAGCCAGGATGGTCTCCATCTCCTGACCTTGTGATCCGCCTGCGTTGGTCTCGCAAAGTGCTGGAATCACAAGCGTGAGCCACTGTGCTTGGCCCCTTTTTGTTTTTTCTTAATGTCTCTTCTTATGCGGCCCCTAATCCCATCGTGAGGGCCCCATCTTCATTAGCCCGTCTGCACCTCAGCGTCTCCCAGAGGCCTGCCTGCAGGTTATCAGCAGCGTCCTGTCGGGGTTAGGACTTCGGCACCTGAATCTTGCGGGGACGTGAATGTTCAGTCCACAGCAGTGCTCGTGTGCGCTCTCAGCACTCCAGCCTGTGTGTTTTTCTCTTCATTTTTGTGTTTTCCTTTATGTTGCCACCAAATGGTGGTGCTGTTTGAGCCTTAACCCGGTTTCCAATAGGTTGGAGTTTGTGCTGGCTGAAGGAAATGCCGTATCATTTTTACTCTCCCTCTTGTCCGCGTCAGCATGTAGGGAGGGTGCTTTGCAAAGGGGAGCTGCATTCACACGTATTTCTGAGAGCATCGTCTCTCAGGTGCAGTCTGCGTCTGCCATCCAGGTCTTTTATGGTTCTTTCTTTAGCGGAATCTGCTCTTTACGCTCTCACCAGAAGGCTGTTCAGCATCTACTCTGCGTCTGGGGACACGGCAGGGGCTGCTAGGCTGCTGCGGCTCCCTAGTGATGACAGGGCCTTCCAGTGCCTTCACAGGTGGCGGTGCTGCTCTCATGACCACCAGCTCCCACTTACCTCCACGCCTTGCCCATTCTCCACACAAAGCCCAAGCTGGAAAAGGTGTAGTCACACAGGCTGCATGAGTGTGTGCCTGGGAGCCCAGCTGCCCGGGCTTGGGGCCCTCGGCCGCTCTGTGTGGCCCCGGGGTGAGTTGCTTAACCTCTCTGGGTGTGCAGATGGGAGCGTTGGGCTCCCTGGCCTCACAGCCAGCTGCTCCTTAGGATCCTTGCAGGTAGCACCAGAGGCGCTGTGACGCTGCTGCACCAGCACCTGGCCTACGTGGCTGCTTTTGAGTGGTTGACTTTGCGGGCTGGGGGCTCCAGGGGCGTTGGAGTGAGTGGAGCTTTAGAGACCACTCTCTGACACACTCCCTGCTGCTCTGAGGACCCGCCACAGTACATGTCTGGGGCAGGGAGGGTCTGAGCCGCCCACGCTGCTGTCACCACCATTGCAGTGCTGTCGGCAGCCACTGGGTGTCAGTGTGCCCTGAGAAGTCAATGCGGCTCTTAGGAGCTCAGCTGAATTGACCCTTTCTGAAATCATTTTCATATAAAGTGGTTACATTTACCTTTCAGCTTTACTTCTGTCTCTTCAGATTGGATCTAAAAAATATGTTTCAGAGATTAATTTCAAAATATGGTTTCTTCTGGAAGGAAGCAGCATACTAAGCCTGTGACATTTAAGACCAGGCTGTAGGGAGGCATCTCTGCCCCCAGGCCGGGTGGCAGCTGTTCAGCAGATGTTTATTATGGACAGTGAGCACTGAATGGGGTCAGCCTGGCACCCTGAGTGGAGGACACTTTCGCTCAGTGTGAGGCCTTGTTTGAAGTTGGTCATCAGTATTGTAATTTTGTGAAGTTGGAGTGATGTCACCAGATTTCATCTTCATTTCTAAACTAGGTAGCTGGCAGGATGGGGCATCGTGTGTGTAGAAATTATCCACAGGTTTCCCCCATAACTGAGGCGGGCACCCTGTAAATAGGACTTCAGACATTCGAAAAGATGAAACAGTTTTGAGGTGTTTGTTGAATGTTATACCGCATGTGATTGATGGCACCACTGTCCCCGGGATCTAACAGTGTTCTGCCACTTCTCGTCTTAGGAGTGTGGTCTCTGGAGATGCAGGGCTGAATCAGGCAGGCTCTCTTGGGAGGGCAGCTCACAGTTAGCAGCGGGGAAGACAGGAAAGTGGATCATCTTGGTTGGGGAAGGTGCCGAGAGGGCCCCCAGAGTGGGTACCGGAGCTGAATCTTCCTGGAGGACAGACAGCCAGGTGCTTGCAGAGGACACGCAGGGACAGTGCTCCTGGCTAACAAAGGCAGGAGCAAAGCTATGAAGGTGTGTAGTGTCGGCCGGCGCTGGGTAGAACCATGTCCTACGGGAACAGAAGGGGGAGTGGGGAGGCCCAGGTCCTGAGCTCCCGTGCCTCTGCCTTCCAGTCCCACTGGCCTTTTCCACCTCAAAGACCCCATGCCAGGGTCTTTGAGCTCAGGACTTCATCTGCCTTGTTCACCATTGAGGTCCCTGTGACTAGAATAGCACCTGGTGTTGGAAGTGAGCCCAGTGGAGCGGCTCCTGGCATGTGATGGGAGATGGGGGCAAGGCGCCGAGGGTGCTGTTGGCACGACCTTCCCGAAGACCCCGTGCTGGGTGCTTCCTGTCCTCCAGCCTCACACTCCAAGTTCTTCGGAAACCTCCGAACATCACACTCCCAGACCCTGTGCTGGCACTGGCAGTGCTGGGTGAGAAGAACATAGGAGGTGACCAAGAGCCCTGCACCAAGACAGTGACTGTTGGGGAGGGAGAGAGACGGGGGACAGAGCAGAAGGCGGGTGCTCGCGACTCTGTCTCTGGAGGGTGCCAGGGCTCACTTGCCCTGGTCCCGTGCGACTTTGCACTGTTGCTTTGAATGTTGGTAGTGGGTATTTTTTTCTGTGACATCTTTCTGTGGTCTCTGAACATAACCCTATGCTGGTCGAGGTGTTGAATGTGTTTGTAGTTAGAGTGAATGGGCCTTCACTGGAATGCTTGCTTGCTTTCTGAATTCTATATGCCAAGAGCTTGACTTCCTTTTTAGCTCCTAGCTTACTCTAAGTAGCGTGTAGACGGAAGGAGATGAGAGTGTACAATATAGAAACAGACGCTTTAGATCTGACACAACTAAATGGTACAAATACAGTCTGGGTTCTGATGTGGATTCTTGTGTTTTAAGGGCATGGGTGTGGCTTACTGCCATCACAAAAGGGCCGTGGGCCTGGCTTCCAGTGAGATGGCTGCACTGTGGGGGCCGGTCCGTAAGCGCCCTTCATCCTTCAGGAGGCCGGTCAGGGTGCTCATGAGCATGGTCTTGAATCTCTTCGTGGATCAGATACTGTGTTCTCTTGCTCAGAGTCAGGTTGAAAAAGAAAAACTTGCTGCCAGTTTTCATGTGCTCCCAAATCCTCAGCTTGGGCGAGGGCACCAGTGTCATGAATAAAGGAGCCGTTCTTGTTGGCTGGCCTTTTCTAGAAATTGCCCACGGCTTGCAAAGAGGCCATGTGCCACCGTGCCCTGGCTGCAGCTGTGTGGGCTTCTCAATATCATTTTCCCTGAAGTTGAGGTCCCTAGGTTAGGCCCACCTTGTCCCAAATGGGCAGCACTGGCCTTGTTCTGTGCACAGGTTCCAGGCGGACAGAGCTGCTGCAGGCACGCTGTCAGGGTGACAGGCTGCCCCCCAGCTGTGCGTCCTCAGAGAGCTGGGGCAGGGCAGTGTGTTGGAAAGAGCAAGGCCTGTGGGTGGCCCTGAGCCAGGTCTGGAGTCCTTCCCTGTCACTTTTGCAGCCGTGTGACTGGAGCCTGTTTGCTCCTCTCTGAAAATGGGCCTGGTGGTCTGTCGGCAGGTGATTACCGCTGTGTGGGGGTCACACCTGCAGAAGGTCAGCTCACAGCAGATGTGGCAACCAGTGTGACCTTTGCGTCCTTCCTTCCTGGGGTCAGGATCAGGTCTAAGACATGGGCAGGCTAAACCCCTGCAGGGCTGTGGGTACTGCTGGCTTCCTAAGCCCGAGGACCTTCTGGAGGCTGGGCAGACCTTAAATTCTGTCCTCCTCCCTGCCTCTCCCCATCCTCACTACCCGCCTTGTCCCTCCTGCTCCTTCCCTCCCTGCTCCGCCTCTCACCGGCCCTCTGTACTCCCCATCAGCAGTGGGGGAATGTAAAGGAGGGGAGGAGCGAGCAGTGCAGGAGGATGTGGGTCTCCCCTTCTTTCCCTTTTCCATTCTCTGAGGGCTTAACCAGCTGGTGAAGGTTCTTAACCAGCAAAGGAGGAAGCAGCTGGGCCGGTGAGGGTGAGGCCGGCAGCCACAGGAGGAGGAGGAGGGAAGGGGAGGCGGCACCTTCTGAGAGGCGCAAGCTCACTGAGTCGTCGTGAAGATGGCCGGGCATCTTCATGCAGCGGCCGCTGCCTCTGATCTCTCCCTCTTTTTTTTAGGATATGTGATGGTGTTCAGTTTGGAGCTGGGATAAGATTCCTGTAGCCGACACCCCTACAGGATGAGCTCTGGGACCTGGGCAGCAGCGAGGTGGGCACCCGTGTCACGTACTGATCTCGAGGAACACGGCTCCGCGATCCTTTGGCTGCAATCCCTGTGGGAAACCCCGTCAATAAATGTTAAAGACACACTCCGAGGCAGCGTGGATGTGGTTTGCTCTCACCCACCAGCCTGTCCCGCCTGGCCTTCCCCCAGGACCGCCTGAGTTCTCACACGCACCCGCCCAGTGTCTGTGAGTCTGTGTTTGGTTCCCATGTACCAGGCGTGATGTATTCAGAGCCGGGCAGCAGGAGGGAGCTTGGCCCCAGGGGAAGCTCAGTCCTGCCGTTATCGAGGGGTGCACTCCCCTCGATGCACCAGCTGGTGTCAGAGGAGGCCCCACAGCAGTGGGCGCCTGGAGCCCCAGGGCTCGAGCCATTTGAATGTGTGAGTGGCGAGGGAAAAATACCTGAACTGTGTAACATTAGGGACACTGAGGCAAAGAGGGAACCTGGTATTTTATCTACAGGTGAATGGCAGCGGGAATGAATGTGCATGCGGTTTCTGGGGCTGCTCTCAGTTACAACAAACCTGGGGGCTGAAAACAACACACGCTAATCATCTTGTAGTCTGGAGGTCAGCGTCCAGCATGGGTCTTGCTGGGCTGCATCCTCCTGGAGGCGCTAAGGGGGAATCCCCCTCCTTCGCCACCAGCTAGAGGTACCGCATTCCTTGGCCAACGTTACCTCCCTCTTCAAAGCCAGCCATGTGGCGTCCCCCATCTTTCCCTCTTGCCTCCTCTGCGTCTCTGCTGGCGACCTTGGACCTGTCCGGGTGATCCAGGGGCCTTATTTCTGGGTCAGCCAATGGGCATCCTTAATTTGCCTGCAGCCGTAACTCCCCTTGTCATGTTACTGTCACCTTCACACGTTCCAGGGATTAGGATGTGTGTGTCTTTGGCTGGGTGGGGGTGCGGGACATTATCCTGCCTCACACTAGTATCTCTAATATTTTGGGGATATCCTTAAATTAGTCTCACATGAAGAAAAGTATTTGAAGAAAGTTAAACCTCCTTTAAATTTAAAAAGTGGCACCATATGAAAAAGTCTAGTGTTGCAGGCGGTGCCCCACAGGCCTTCGCAGACACTTTACTCTCCAGTTTTTTCTCTCTCTGAGCTGGGGCTGAGTCCCCGTCACTTTCAGTCCTCCCCGTAACTTATTTATGTCTTTGCCAAGTGACCTGAAGATTTGGGCCTCAGTCCGGGATCCATGTTATCCCCGGGCCACACTCAGGTGCCCCAGGACTGTCTTGCTCTCATTGCCTATAGAAGCTGCAGGGGGTTTGCAGGGAATATATAAAAAGAAACCATTTTGGCCAGGCACGGTGGCTTGTGCCTATAATCCCAGCACTTCGGGAGGCTGAGGTGGGTGGATCATTTGAAGTCAGTAGTTCAAGACCAGCCTGGCCAACATGGTGAAACGCCACCTCCACTAAAAATAAAAAAATTAGCTGGGCATGGTGACGTGCACCTGTAATCCCAATTATTCGGGAGGCTGAGGTAGGAGAATCGCTTGAACCTGGAAGGTGGAGGTTGCAGTGAGCCAAGATTGTGCCACTGCACTCCAGCCTGGGTAACAGAGTGAGACTCCATCTCATGAAAGAAAAAAAAGAAAGTTTTGCCTTTCTTTTAATAGGAACATGGGAAAAAGTACTTTTTTCCCCCTAAATGATTTATTCTTTATAGTTTCACATTTGTGCCTCTGACAAAATCAGGAACTCATGTTTCAACACTGTCATGTTCAGACTGTCAACTTAGAACAGTGAAAATGAATAATACAGACTCAGCACCATGATCTTTGAGAAATCATCTGCCGCGTCCATGGAGAACCCAGCAAAAGGGTCATCTGTGAAAAGGTACCTGTTTAATGAAGCAAGTCCGGGGTACCCCAGGTCTCTGTAGCCAGCTTCTTAATTAACGCTCACGGGGGCCAGCTGTCGCTCACGCGGCTGCAGCATGTTTAATTTGCAGGTGGACTCCGCAGGGGGCTGCTCCTCCACCGATGACGTGAAAACAGTGGAGGCCCTGGGTGAAAACGTGAGGGTGGTAAGTGGGCAGACTGGAGCATGAAGCCAGAGGCACTTGATAAAGTGCTTTCCACGAAAGACCAAAGATAAGGCGAGTTCACTGTGGGAAGGAATTTCATAGCTGCTATTTTAGAGAGCGAAGAAAGATGGAAAGCCTCACAAAATCCCCCTTGAAATCCTCCCTTGGCTCAGCGATTCTTTCCATCTTAATGTTACTCTGTTTCTTCTCTAAATACCTGAATGTTCTGCACTGGAAGAGAGCTGGGTATTTGTTCAATTAACCTCTTCCTTTCCTCGGTGAGGGATGGGCCATGAAACCGGCTGGCCTCTCCTGCCGGAGAATGCTGCCAGGTCCACACCGGAAGCCTGCTGGCTCCGTCATCTTCCACTTGTAACAAGGAGACTGATTTTGGTGAATCTAATCTTCACGGTGCTTCTGGAAGAACAGCTGTGGTGGATCACGCCTCCGTTATCATGAATTTGTGGTGCTCTTGGTATACACACTATGACCTTTTACAAACGGTGTCGTTAGTGGTGTGCCTGGCGTGCAGTGCCACAAGGCACTTGTGTTCCTGGCTGTCATCTACAAGTCTTATGACCCAGTGAGGGAGCAGAGTGTTCTGCCAAATGCCATCGCAACAAGGACAAAGGACAGTCACCTGGTGAGGATCTGCCATAAGGCAGTCCACATTTTCCCATAGGGTGACTCCTGCAATGGCCCTACACTTTGTTGTCCTCCCCCAACTCCCCTGCAGCTCCTTAGGCAAGGAACTCACTTTAATTTCTGAATTCTGTCTTTATTTATTTATTTATTTATTTATTTTTTAGATGGAGTCTCAGTCACCCAGACTGAAATGCAATGGCATAATCCCGGCTCACTGCAACCTCCACCTTTTGGGTTCAAGTGATTCTCCTGCCTCAGCCTCTCGAGTAGCTGGGACTACAGGCGCACGCTACCACGCCCAGCTAAATGTAGTGTTTTTAGTAGAGATGGGATTTCACCATGTTGGCCAGGATGGTCTCAATCTCTGGACCTCGTGATCCACCCGCCTCGGCTTCCCAAAGTGCTGGGATTACAGGCGTGAGCCACTGCCCCCGGCCTGAATTCTCTCTTTTTAAAGACTAAATTTACCTTTGGGACAGTTAGATGTGCGCAGATGCACCATATGTTTAAAGATCACGGAAGAGAAGAGAAAAGGGGATTCCTTAGTCCAAAGAACAAAAACTGGTGAGCTGTGTTTTAAATAAAACGAACAGTGTTAAAATCACGTTGTACTCAGAAGTGCAAATTTCTAGCTTCTCTAGAGAAACTGGATCCGACAAACAAAAAACGTTCATTCCTACCCGAAGCAGTAGGCTCGAGCTGAGACGTGGGCACTCCCCAGCACTCATGGCTTCTTTGGCTGGTTCACTTCTCCCTGGCTCAGATCAGGAGTGGAAATATCTGAACATGTTCAAAGAGAAGGTAAGTTTTGGGGGAACAGCTGTCAGAAAGTGGATGAGGCCCAGGCGCAGTGGCTCACGCCTGTAATGCTAGCACTTTGGGAGGCCAAGGAGGGAGGATTATTACTTGAGCCCAGAAATTTGAGCCTAGTCTGTACAACGTAGGAAACCCCATCTCTGCAAAAACACAGCTGGGTGTGGTGGCATGCACCTGGGGTCCCAGCTACTTGGGAGGCTTACGTGGGAGGATCACTTGAGCCCAGGAGGTTAAGGCTGCAGTGAGCCACGACTGCACTACTGCACTCCAGCTGGGGTGACAGAGTGAGCCCCTGTCTCAAAAAAAAAAAAAGAAAAAAAAAGAAAGTGGGGCTGGGTGTGGTGGCTCATGCCTATAATCCCAGTACTTTGGGAGGCCAAGGTGGGTGGATCACCTGAGGTCAGGAGTTCGAGACCAGCCTGGCCCACTGGTGAAACCGTGTCTCTACTAAAAAATACAAAAATTAGCCGGGCATGGTGGCTCACACCTGTAATCGCAGCTACTCAGGAGCATGAGGCAGGAGAATCACTTGAACCCAGGAGGTGGAGGTTGCAGTGAGCCGAGATTGTGCCGTTGCACTCCAGCCTGGGCCACAGAATGAGACTCTTGTCTCAAAAAAAAATAATAATAAAAAGAGAGATAGTGGATTAGCAGTGAGCCCCAGGTCAGGTGCCCCGGGTTTTGCCCTGCTGGGGCTGTTTACCAAATCCAGTCACTGCTTTCCTCAGGTTTTTCTTCCATCAAAGGAGATTTTGGTGTATTCAGCAATAGATGCCATTCACGGTCTTTCTACCCCCAAGGTAAAGGCTAGAGGATTTCTGACTCTGTAGATGGATTGTTCTGCCTGTCTGGGATATTATGTACAAGAAGTCAAACAGTGGCTCCTTGACTGTGACTCCGACTGGAGGTGAATCCCAACTCTGGTTGACTAGCCATGTGACCTTGAGCAAGTTCTCATGTGGCCCAGATACGGGGCCACTGCGAGTATGAAGCACAATCCCCTGTTGTCCCAGTGAAGAAAAGCAAGGTGGAGGAGAGTGGCCAACCTGAGTATATAACCTTCTAGAAATACAGATGGAATAGACTAATGTTAACTTTATTCATTTGTTTGTTTATTTCTCTTTGAGACAGTGTTTTGCTTTTGTTGCCTGGAGTGCAATGGCAGGATCTCGGCTCACCACAACCTCCACCTCCAGAGTTCAAGTGATTCTCCTGCCTCAGCCTCCCAAGTAGCAGGGATTACAGGCATATGCCACGACACCCAGCTAATTTTTTTGAATTTTTAGTAGAGACAGGGTTTCTCCATGTTGATCAGGCTGGTCTCGAACTCCTGACCTCAGATGATCCACCCACCTTGGCCTCCCAAAGTGCTGGGATTACAGCTGTGAGCCACCACACGCCCAGCCAACTTATTTATTAAGCATCACATATTTAATACCAGCTGTATAATATGATTTTGGGAAGATTGGTTTTTGCCATTTTATTGCATCCTAATTGCTCACTTGGATTTTCAGTTTGTCATCATTGGAGCCATTTTTTTTTTCTTTGAGACAGAGTCTCCCTCTGTTGCCCAGGCTGCAGTGCAGTGGCTTGATCTCGGCTCACTGCAACCTCCACCTCCCAGATTTAAGCGATTCTTCTGCCTCAGCCTCCCGAGTAGCTGGGATTACAGGCACACACCACCATGCCCAGCAATTTTTTGCATTTTCAGTAGAGACGGGATTTCACCATGCTGGCCAGGCTGGTCTCGAACTGCTGACCTCAAGTGATCTACCTGCCTTGGCCTCCCAAAGTGCTGGGATTACAGGTGTGAACCATCGTGCCCAGCCTAGAGCCACTTTTAATTAGAGTCCTCAGCAATTATTCAGAGTGCAGGCATCTTCTCTTCTGCCTGATTGGTTTGCGATGTGGCATGTTTAGAATCCAGTTATGACGCTGTCTCTGAAATTTTCTCTTGAGCCATCAGTGCCCATTTACAAACATGAAGATAGTCATGACCTTCACAACACTGGGATGGCTTATTAAAGCTTGTTTTCAGCACCCAAAGTTTGAAACCCAGTAATAAAAACTGCATATAAATAATTCCTTTGCCTCCTTTTTAATATTTTTAGTGACTCATCAGATGAGTGTGTATAACAGCAGTTCTCGAACTAGCTGGCCCCAGAATCCCTTAGCACTGTCAAAAATATTGAGAGACCCCCCCCAAAGAGCTTTTGTTTATAAAGGTAATATTAGGCTGGGCATGGTGGCTCACGCCTGTAATCCCAACACTTTGGGAGGCTGAGGCAGGCAGATCACAAGGTTAGGAGATTGAGACCATCCTGGTCAACACGGTGAGACCCTATCTCTACTAAAAATAAAAAAAATTAGCTGAGCGTGGTGGCATGTGCCTGTAGTCCCAGCTACTTGGGAGGCTGAGGCAGGAGAATTGCTTGAATGTGGGAGGTAGAGGTTGCAGTGAGCCGAGATCATGCCACTGCATTCCAGCCTGGGCGACAGAGCGAGACTCCATCTCAAAAAAAAAAAAAAAGATTCTTATTATATTAGAAATTAAAGCTGAAAAATTTAAACTATTTAAAAATAACAGACTCAGCCAGGTGCAGTGGCTCCCACTTGTAATCCCAGCACTTTGGGAGGCTGAGGCAGGTGGATCACTTGAGGTCAGGAGTTCAAGATTAGCCTGGTGAAACAGGTGAAACCCCGTCTCTACTAAAAATACAAAAAATTAGCTGGGAGTGGTGGGAGGCACCTTAATCCCAGCCACTTGGGAGGCTGGGGCAAGAGAATTGCTTGAACCTGGGAGGCAAAGGTTGCAGTGAGCTGAGATCAAGCCATTGCATTCCAGCCTGGGCAACAAGAATGAAATTCCGTCTCAAAAAACAATCAAACAAAAACCAGACTCAGCACATGCTAACTTAAATAACATCTTATGAAAATGTATTTCCCAAATAAGAAATTTAGTGAGAAAAATGGCATTGGTTGCAATTTTGCAGATCTTTTAATATCTGTCTTCAAAACCAGAGGGATTCTTACATCTGCTTCTGCTCAGTTTGTTGCAGTTGAAGCTGTTTGATTGATGTATATGAAGAAAATCTGTCTTCACATAGATATGTATTTGGAAAAGAGTATTTTAGTCACCTTTTCAGATAACTGTGAATATTCTTTGATACTTCACCAAAATTCAACTAGTGAAAGGTTTTGAAAGGTGAGTTGCAGGGCGGAATCTGAAACCCCATCTCTGGCTTCTTCACACTTGATTACATTAAGATCCACTCGTGTACCTGGCGCTGTGACTGGATCGTTTACCCAGGCTTGGTTTTGTAACATGATAGACTGGTCATTTTTGAAATACTGGTTCCCTGAATTTTGCAAATCTTCAAATGTCAACATGTCTTGATTATGCAAAGTAAAAGATCACATTCATTAATATCAACACCCGTTGCATCAGGAAAATCTAAGCACAGGTGTTCCTTGACTTACATTTGATAAGCCCATTGTAATTTAAAAATATTGTAAATTGAAAATGCATTAAGTCCACCTCACCTACTGGACGTCACGGCTTAGCCCAGCCTCCCTGGAGCATGCTCAGAACACTTACATTAGCTTACAGTTGGGCAAAATCATCTAAAACAAAGCTTATTTTATAAGAAAGCATTGAAGATTGTGTGCAGTTTATTGAATACTGTACATTACATAGAAATTGCCACCATTTCACACTGTTGTAAAGTCAAAACATCGGAAATGGGACCATTAGAAGTTAGGAACTCTGTATTGGAAAGCTGCCAAGCTCATGGTGGTGCATCCAAGTTTCCAAAAATTCCAGTTTCACTCGAAGCCTGCATTTTATCATTGGCAGCAAACACTCAGTTGCTTTCCTTGAAGCTCACGTCATCCGTTGCCAAGGAAATGATGTCTGTCAGATACCCACCTCTGAATTACCATAGTTTGTTAGTCGCTCTTCCAGGCAAAAACAATGTTCCATGAACAGAGTGGAAATTCGTGTCTGGAACCAACCACCCAGGGCTTTCGTGGAGAAATATGAGCCCCTGTGAGCAGCAGAATTGCTCTCTGCCTGGGACATTTGAACACAGGTTAAAAGGGCTGAGGTGTAATGACATGGAGCATTTTACTGCTTCATTGGTAAGCGAAAGTGGCATTTGTGTTTCCCTCCCCATGCGCAGTGGTGAAGAATACAGTGGCCACAGGGGTTTGGTGCCTCTGCCATTCTCTGCCAGGGCGCAGGCATGCTCACCCACGGCTGCTTTTGCATCATGAGTGCTAATGTCAACCCAGTGAACCGAGGAACAAAGTAACGTCTTTGCATTATTATAAATATGGTTTTAATCTGATGGTTAAAACCTCCTCCCTGGAGGAGCCTCAGGATCTCCAGGGGGCCGTGGACTGCACTTTGGGAACCACTGATCTATCGTTATCCAAAGTGAATTATTTCAGCTTTCGGGGTCCTCCCCAGGTAGCATTCTCTGATTTGCAATAGAGTCATTGTGAGAATGCCCGTAACAGGAGAGGCTTTGCATGGACCTGAATAAGGAGGGGCTTCCTTTTTGCTTGAGAGTTAAGCTGGGACTTAAGCATACTCCTTTTATTTTCAGATTTAAATTATATTCACCTTCCTGCCACAGATCCTTTGTGAAATGGGGTAGTCCAGCCTGTCAGTGTCGAGAAATTAAAGCAAAGTGCCTGGCACATGGAAAGAGGTCAGAAGTGGCAGGAGGGGGCAGTGGGTGTTGGTAGAGGGGCAGAGGTGGGTGTGTGGTCTCTGGGCTCTGTGGGGTGGGTAGGAGTCTGCCAGTCCCGGTGGGTTCTAGTAGGAGGGAGACATGCATGTCTCTGCTGCATGGCTGTAAATGGGAGAATGCTGTAAAGAGCAAGGGCTGGCATTAAATTCTGCATTAAACGTGAGGTCCGTTTTGACATTTACCCATATAGATTTCAGTTTGAGTATTGAACCGTGGGAGGCTGTCTCAGTCCTGCTTTCCTGGGGTCAAACCAACCGGCCTGTTTTCGAGAACAAGCAATGCTTTGCCCGAGAGTGGGGCGAATAGTAATCACGGACACACTTGTCTCTGTGCCCAAGCTGTAGCTTTATAACGTGGCATCTTCCTGACAAGTAAATTACTGGATTCCTTTGCCAAATCATTAGATAACTTTTAAGTGCAACAAATGTTCATACAAAAGGAGATTCAGCATTATCTTGTTAGAAAAATAGTCATCATTTTTGAAAAGCAAGGACATTCTATGAAGTTTGACCAACTGTGAAAATTACAGCCTTTCTTCCCTGTACTTCCCCCACGCTTTTCAATCAATCAGTTTCTAATGGATGAAGCATTTCCCACATTTGTCACTAGATAGATGTGCCAGTCAATTAAAAAATTCTGACTTCGCAGGGTTGAGATAATAGCCAGCCTGGATCCATCTGTCACTGTGAAATAGAAGGTGACCTTCCCGTATTGAGTCAGAGACCCAAATACAATTGCTTTGATCTTATTATCATAGCCAGAAATTACTGCTCATCTAAACGTAATTTCCCTGAAATACTGAGCGGGCAGAGCTACTGCTGGAAATGCTGGAACATCATAAAGAGACTGTGGGGTGGCCTTGGGGATGAAAGGAAGTGCAGAAATCAAGTGGAGTGGAATTTCCTGGGATGTTATGTATCTAGTAAAGGCTAAGTAGGATCCATCACCAAACCTTAACCCAGAGAGATTAACTAAGCATGGATACAACCCATTGCGGCAGCCATACTAGGAGTGGATTCCCTGGAATCTGACCCTTTCTTTCCATTCCCACACTCCCAGGCCAGGGTCCTAGCCTTTCCTGTCTGTCTGAAAACTGCTCTTCCGGGGGTGGGGAGCAGGAAACCCTGT
Source organism: Cacajao melanocephalus (assembly GCA_963573385.1). Classification (NCBI taxonomy): domain Eukaryota; kingdom Metazoa; phylum Chordata; class Mammalia; order Primates; family Pitheciidae; genus Cacajao; species Cacajao melanocephalus. The sequence goes on from CAUYLG010070920.1 coordinate 24,996, forward strand.
CTTGGGGTGGAAAGGGCCTGTGCTTAGGAGTCAGGGCCAGCTTTGGATTCTCACTTCCTCTGTTTGCTTATTCGTTCCTCGAGCATGGACGTTGGGCCAGGCGCAAGGCATTGTATAGGTGGCTCCTCTGGCAACTGCAGTCAGGTTTACCCTCCTCTGTAGCCCCAGACACCCCGCAGCCTGCTGTGTCCACCCACCCCTTGCCCCCACCCCGATGTCCCCTCCTCTGCAGTCATTCCAAATGACCTGTCATTGCTGCTGCTGGGCCTGGTTTCTGCAGGGCCGGGCCGTTCACCTTCTCCAGGGAGCCCCTGGTTCTGTTTGGAGAACCTTGCCAGGTGCTGGTCCTTCCCCACTCTTAGGGTGGACGCTTCTAGAACCAGATGGAGAGGGGCATATCCATCTGTATGTCATTCTCTGGCCAGAGAAAATAAGTTCCACGTTTTCTGAGCTTGAGTTAAAAAAAAAAAAAAGCAATCAAACTAGATGTTTGTCAAGGACACCACAGCAGACACGAAGTAGCAGAGTCACGGACACAGAATATGGGGCCCGGGTAACCCTGCTGGCAGAGGTGCCGGGACGGGAGCAGGTGCTCCAGGTGGTGTGTGAAGCTAGTGGGGACCCTTTTGGGCTCCCCTCAATGTCCCGTTTGTGAGCACGTGCTGCTTTTGTCTTCTGGGCTAAGCCAGAATAGGCAACAGGGTTAAGTACCTGAAATATATTTTAAGGAGCATGAGGAGCCATTGATCCAAAAAGATTCTAAAAATGGATTGATTTAACAGGTTCTCAGGAATGGTGCTGCGTACTCAACAGAATCCTGACTGACCTTCTCAGGAGTCTTGAAAACAGAAAATCTTTATTTTGCAATAAAGATGGGAAAAATACAACAGCTCTTTAAAAAAAAATCGATGTTATTTTTAAAATAACTTTTTATTTTATAATCTTATTTATGTATTTTTGAGACAGGGTTTCACTCTGTTGCCCTGGCTGGAGTACAGTGGCACAATCATGGCTCACTTCAGCTTCAACCTCCTGGGCTTAAGCAATCCTCCTGCCTCAGCCTCCAAACTGGGACTATAGGCGTGTGCCACCACACCCAGCTATTTTTTTATTTTATTTGTAGAGATAGGGTGTTGCTATGTTGCCCAGGCTGGTCTCAAACTCCTGGGCTCAAGCGATCCTCCTGCCTTGGACTCCCAAAGTGCTGAGATTACAGGTGTGAGGTACCATGCCTGGCCTTTTTTTTTTTTTTTTTTTTTTACACAAATGATAGCATACTATACTTCCCGTTTCATGCTTTTCTCTTTCTTTTCTTTTTTTCAGAGGCAGGGTCTCACTCTGTCACCCAGGCTGGAGTGCAGTGGTGCTGAGGCAGGAGAATGGTTTCTGGAGGCAGGGTACCTAAGACTGATTCACACTGATTTCCTAGAGCTGAATCAAAAGGGAAACCACACCTCTCCACACCCAAGTAACAAAAGGATCAGAGGCTACTCAACCCTTTCACCTTTCTACTGCATGGCAGATAAAAAATGGGAAGTATGTCTGATTGGTCCCTTCCCACAACCAATCAGACTGGCTGCAGCCACTTCTTCATTTACGTGGGCTGTAACTAAGTAACCAATGGGAAACCCTTAGAGGGTATTTAAACCCCAGACAATTCTGTAATGAGGGCTCTCGAGCAACTTGCTGGAGCCTGCTCCCGTTCTGTGAACGGTACTTTTCTTTCAGTATATCTGTGCTTCCATTGCTTCGTTCTTTGGTTGCTTTGTGCGTTTTGCCCAATCCTTTGTTCAAAACACCAAGAACCTGGATGAGTCGTAGTGCAGACCCTCCACTGGTGGTAACAGCGCCATGGTATCTCACTGCAGTCTCAACTTCCTGGCTCAAGGGAACCAACCTCGCACCTCAGTCTCTGGAATAGCTGGAGCCACAGGCGCACGCCACCATGCCCAGCTATTTTAAAGATATTTTTAAATAGAGGCAGATTCTCACTATGTTTCCCAGGACGGTCTTGAACTCTTGGGTTCCAGTGATCCTCCTGCCTCAGCCTCAGCCTCCCCACCCTCTGGGATTACAGGCACAAGCCACCGTGCCGGGCCCATGGCGATGCTTTAACAGTGTATATCCTAGCATCTTATGTCACTCCAAGTGTAGCACAGGAACCTGAGGGTGCATTAAAAATGCAGAGTCCCAGGCCCTGCCCAGCCCACCCTGTGGTTTTACAAGGTCCCCAGGTGGCCTGCGTGTGTAGTCAAGATTGAGGAGCAGCCTCTGGATTTGAACTCGGTACACTTCAATGCCTTCAGCCCTCTCCCCTCATAGGTAACTCAGCTCCCATCTGCCACATGGCAGGATCTCCTGGACAGGCAGCCAGAAAGCTAGTGACAGCAAAGCTTTGTTTCCTGTTTCCTTCTATTTGTGTGTAGGCTGTGTTGGAATTTCATGTATGTATGCATGTATATGCCACATTTTCTTTATCCATTCATGTGTTGGTGGATGTTAGGGTTGTTTCTACCTTTAGAGACAGTTTTTTTTTCTTTTTTCTTTTTTGAGACGGAATCTTGCTCTGTCGCCCAGGCTGGAGTGCAGTTGCATGATCTCAACTAACTGCAACCTCTGCCTCCCAGGTTCAAGTGATTCTCCTGCCTCATCCTCCCTAGTAGCTGGGATTATAGGTACATGCCACCACATCCAGCTAATTTTTGTATTTTAGTAGACATGGGGTTTCACATGTTGGCCAGGCTGGTCTCAAATTCTTGACCTCAAGTGATCCACCTGCCTCGGCCTCCCAATGTGTTAGGATTACAGGCATGAGCCACTGCACCCAGTCTAGAGATGCATTTTTATGATTCAGCAAATATACCTGTATACCTACTATATGCTTCTGAGAAAAAAATGATTAATTTTGCATTTTTCAGATTTTGAGAAAACCATGCCATTTAGTTACAGAAAAGTGTTTTTCTTTTGCAGCGTACTTTGGCTGACTCTGATCACACTTAGACTGTATTAGAGACAGATGCATGGGTCTGCCACCCTGAGGACAAGGGTCCAAGAATGCTGCCGCAGCCTGCTTTCCTCCCTCCCTGCCTCCCTCCCTCCCTCCCTTCCTTCCTTCCTTCCAAAAATAGAGATGACAGGCTGGGCATCGTGGCTCACGCTTGTAATTCCAGCACTTTGAGAGGCTGAGGTGGGAGGAACGCTTGAGCTCAGGAGTTTGAGACCAGCCTGGGCTACATAGCAAGACCTCATCTCTTAAAAAATACAAAAAATAAATAACCTGGAGTAGTGTGACACACCTGTAGTCCCAGCTACTTGGGAGGCTGAGGTGGGGGGATTACTTGAGCCAGGAAGTTGAGGTTTCAGTGATCTAGGATCACACATAGATCAACATATGATCACATGTAGGCAACAGAATGAGACCCTGCCTCAAAAAAAAATTAGAGATGGGGGTTCTCTGTTGAGCAGGCTGGTCTCAACTCCTGGGCTCAAGTGTGCTCAGATTACAGGCTTGAGTCACTATGCCTGACTAACAGTGTTTCTCATAAGAAAAATTAAAGCTTCATATTTTAATAGCTCATTATAATCAATATTTAAGTAGCACTGATGTTTGAAGAGTCTTTTCAACTCTTCCATTTTACTGATTTCCTTGTGAATTTGAAATTTTTACTGTCAAGATAATTTTGCATATAAAATTGAGCTTTACATTTTAATATTTTCCTGATTTAACAGCATAATTTGCTTACAGCTGTTCAGACCTCTGATCTTGATTGGTAATGAGCTACAGTAGGTATGCTATGTGGATGAGCATGGGACAGATTTTAACATACAAGTCGCAAACCCAAACCAATGAAAATTTCTAGCACTTTTATGTCAGACTGAGCTCTTAACTGATGATGGTGCCTGAGTATTCATTTTCTCAATCAAAATGTATTCTAATTAGTTTTGAAATCAATTCTATTTGCTCTAAATAACATCAACTTATTTTTTTGTACTGACAGACACAAAGGCAGAGTTCAAATCAGCAATTTCCCACTGACAAAGTATTAAGGTAAAGTAGCAGTCTGCCATAAACGTTTATATATATACATATATAGATATATGTAAAAACCTATATATACACACATATGTATGTAATATATATAATATACATGATATATGTAATATGTTTTTTGTATATCTATATAATTTTTTTTCTGAGACAGAGTCTTGCTGTGTTGCCCAGGCTGGAGTGAAATGGCATGATCTTGGCTCACTGCAACCTCCACCTCCCCCGGTTCAAGCAATTCTCCTGCCTCAGTCTCTTGAGTAGTTGGGATTACAGGCGTATGCCACCACGTCTGGATAATTTTTGTATTTTTAGTGGAGACGGGGTTTCACCATGTTGGTGAAATGCCAGGATGGGCTCAATCTCCTGACCTCGTGATCCACCCTCCTCAGCCTCCTAAAGTGCTGGGATTACAGGTGTGAGCCACAGCACCCAGCCTTACAATAGGTTTAAAAACCCATTATATAAACTCTTTTCCTCATCTATAAAATATTTCAGGGAACAAAGTGCATATGTGGTTTACTTTGCCTGGTATGCAAAAAGAGAACTCGGAGGAGTTGCTAATAAATGAAAATCCAACTTCCCTTGTGTCAGAGTTTGCTGATGCTTCCAAAATCATTTGAGTGAAAGGCAGTTGATCACTGTCTTCGGTGATTCATGTATTGCTCACACGTGGCATGGGCAGAAGTGTTTCCATCACACTTTTAAAATTCCAGGCAAGTTTGGTCATCTCCTCATGCTCTTAGCATTTACCGTCAACACCACAGGTTACTCTCTTGCCAGATCGCTAAATTAGCAGACTGATTAAATAACACCGTTCAAAATGCTAGTTTAGATATTATGATTACAGCGTGCTTGAAAATGCTACCCCAAAGTGCAGTAAGATTGCCTCAAAAGTATAACCTGGGGGAAATAAGGCATGTTCTCCATCGCACATCAATTAAATATTTCTATCACTTCTCTACACACTTCTAACCCGTGTAAAATTGCTTGGAGGTTTGAAAATGAGCAACACAAGAAGACATTTCACAGTCTTAGTATTCCCTGGAATGAGTTCCCTTTTCTCTCCCAAAAAGCTACAGGCGGTTTTTATTTATTTAGTTAGTTTGAGAAACGTCAGTGTTTTTTTTAGTTCTATTAAAGAGAAGTGAAAGATAGCTTGCAGCTTTTATTTTTTTTTTTTAATTTTTAATTTTTTTCTGAGATGGAATCTCACTCTGTCACCCAGGCTGGAGAGCAGTGGCGTGAAGTCAGCTCACTGCAACCTCCACCTCCCAGGTTCAGGTGATTCTCGTGCCCCAGCCCCTTGAGTAGCTGAGACAACAGGTGCACGCCACCATGCCTGGTTAATTTTTTGTAGTTTTAGTAGATAAGAGTTTTCACCACATTGGCCAGGCTGGTCTCAAACTCCTGACCTCAAGTAATCTGCCTGCCTCAGCCTCCCAAAGTGCTGGGATTATAGGTGTGAGCCACCGCACCCAGCCGCTTGCAGCTTTTAAGACCCTCTTTAAGCACATAGAGTGCTTATCCAAAAGGAAACATTATCCAGAAGGAAACTCACACACATGTAAAGCATCCAAATTCTCCCATCCAGGAGTATCATGTATTGACTTTCTCTTCCTCAAGACGTTATTGAGGTCTAATTTATATAGAGGGAGACACACACATTTCAGCGTACAGTCTGATGACTTTTCACATTTGTTCACACTGTGTGACTACCACCAGATGAGGCTGCTCATCACCCAGCCAGCCTGCTGGTGCTCATAGGCAGCCGAGACCCTTCATGCCCCTCACCACCCCGGCATAGCCACTGTCAACAGAGAACAGAGGTTCCCCACTCTTGAACTTCAAGTAAGTGGATTCATGCAGTCTGTGTTCTTTTTCGTCTGTCTGGCTTCTTTCATTCAGCATAATGTTTTAGAGATATATCATATTGTTCTTTTTGTGCAGTGGTGCTGCGATCTCAGCTCATTGCAACCTCCGCCTCCGGGGTTCAAGTGATTCTCCTGACTCAGCCTCCCAAGTAGCTGGGATTACAGGTGCCCACCACCACGCCTGGCTAATTTTTGTATTTTTGGTAGAGACAGGGTTTCGCCATGTTGGCCAGGCTGGTCTCGAACTCCTGATCTCAGGTGATCTGCGTGCCTTGGCCTCCCAAAGTGCTGGGATTACAGGCATGAGCCACCACACCCGGCCCCAACCCTAATCTTTTATTATGTAGATGGATTCTCTGTCCGGCCAGCATCATGTTGTCCATTTCTTTATTGTACGTGTGATTAAAAAAAAGGAAAGATAGAGTTTCCATGTTGGATATGGCCGGCCCCAAGGTAGCCCTTTTCTATTGGCAGAACTGTTGGCATTCACCCATGTAAGTTTTTAGCACATTTATTTATGTTTGCAACTTGATTTTTCAGGCTGCACTTTGTTAGAAAAAATAATTTTGGGGGCTGCTTTTTGTTCGAAGGGAAGACTTACCAAGGACTCTTTTACCATCACTATCTGTCTAAATAATTTCTGTCTCCTGTATCATTTATTAAATGCAGGGTAGAACATTAAAAAAAAAAATTATTGTGTCTGGGCCAGGCATGGTGGCTCACACCTGTAATCCCAGCACTTTGGGAGTCCAAGGTGGGTGGATCAACTGATGTCAGGAGTTCAAGACCAGCCTGGCCAACATGGTGAAATCCCATCTCTACTAAAAATGGAAACATTAGCCGGGCATGGTGGCAGTCACCTGCAATCCCAGCTACTCAGGAGGCTAAGGCAGGAGAACTGCTTAAACGGGGGTTGGGAGGGGTGGCAGAGGTTGCAGTGAAGTGAGAGCACACCATTTCACTCCAGCTTGGGCAACAGAGTGACACTCCATCTCAAAAAAAAAATTGTGTCTGTTGTGAATTTTTTTTGTCTTGTATGTGCTACAGATGACAATCAAGAACCGACTTGATGGCTGTGGACTAAGTTGTATTTCTTTTCAAGGTGAGAGGAAGGAAGGACAATGATCAAACCTCAAAAACTTTCCTTCTTCTTGGCCTGGCTCTTGTGGCATTTACATAACTAGCTTTCTCTCTGGGGTAATCTCACTAAAACTACTTTCCAAATTGCTTTGCAGAGCAGCAAACATAAATATTAACTTCAAGGTTGGAAAGTGCTGCTTTTTAATAAAAAGAGAGAATTTAATGAGATGCAGAAATATGAACTTAGCTCCTCCATCAATGCCACCTTTGCTTCTTGATATGCTACCCACATATGCCCCCTGCCAGGGCTGTGCATACATTTTACATTTGGAGAATAATTATGAAAATCAGATTACGTACGGCTGCCCCTATTAAAGAAAACCATTTGGTTTGCTTTTGAACTGTGGCTTCCGAAGAGGCCAGTTCTGTATACTCTTAATTAAGGACAAGGAGCAAACATTTCCTGAGCTCGTGCTGTATGCACTCTGTGCCCCTGGCTGGGCCCCACACTGTGTGGTCTCGGTCAACCTCTGTTACCCACACACTTGCCATGGAGAATCTGGGCCCGCAGAAGGAGGGACCGGGGTCCCGTGTATTTGAACAAACAGAAATGTTGTTTCTCTGCGTATAGTATCCAAACACACAACCTTTGAACAATACAGGTTGGAATTGTGCGGGTCCACTTATATGTGAATCTTTTTCTTTTCTTTTCTTTTCAAAATAGAGATGAGGGTCTTGCTATGTTGCCCAGGTTGGTCTTGAACTTCCGGCCTGAAGCTATCCACCCACGTCGGCCTCCTAGAGTGTGCTGGGAGAATCTTTTTCAATAGAAGTTACTCCAAGCTGGGTGCAGTGGCTCACACCTGTAATCCCAGCACGTTCGGAGGATGAGGCGGACAGATCATATGAAGTCAGGAGTTCGAGATCAGCCTGGCCAACATGGTGAAACCCCATCTCTACTGAAAATACAAAAAAAATTAGCCGGGCATGGTGGTGCACGCCTGTAATCCCAGCTACTAAGGAGGCTAAGGCAGGAGAATTGCTTGAGCCCGCGAGGTGGAGGTTGCAGCCAGCTGAAATCACACCATTGCACTCCAGCCTGGGTGACAGAGTGAGGCTCTGTCTCGAAAAAAAGTTACACATAGAATGTCTGCCTCTTCTGCCTCCCCTTCCACCTCCCCTGTCTCTTCCACCTCTGCCGCCCCTGAGATAGCAAGACCAACCCCTCCTGTTCCTTCTGCCTCAGCCTCCCAGGTAGCTGGGATTATGGACGTGCACCACCACGCCCAGCTAATTTTTGTATTTTTAGTAGTGACGGAGTTTCACCATGTTGGCCAGGCTGGTCTCAAACTCCTGATCTCAAGCAATCCACCCGCCTTGGCCTCCCGAAGTGTTGAGATTATAGGCGTGAGTCACTGCACCCGGTCCCTCTTTTGGGTTTTTATGGAGCTTTCATTGGCTAAGCACAATCGAAGCCAGACAACTGTGTTGAAGTTTGATTGGACAAAAACAGAATGACCCAACACCATCAGTCAGAGTGGGGAAGCCAGCATGGCCTGTCTGTGCAGCATTCCTTCCTTCTGGCAGGGGGCAGGACTCCTTCTGCAATGGGGGTCTTGTGACCCACAGTCAGACAAGGCAGGTCTGAGAATTTCTCCGTGGCCAGCTCCAAGATGGAAAGGTGGGGGAAGTTTAGAGTGTATTTTCATTTTCTATGGGCTGTGTTGGGGAGAAAAAGGAGTAGGTGAAAGGGGGGAAGTAGAAAGGTCAGAAAGAGAGAGAGAGAGAGAGAGAGATGCTACATCTGAGGTCTACTTCCGAGGCCCCGACATTGTAACACAGGACCACCTTTCCCCTTTATTGCTCTGAAGCTGTTTCTGCACTGCTCAGGAACCAAGGAAAAATGGCTAAATACTTTAACAAAAGATATGCTTACTGTTTTAGTCACTGAGGAAGTAATGAGGGTGATGGGAATTATGAGCCAGGCATGGTGGAGGAAAACCAATATACAAATATCATCATCTCCCAAGGGTCTTCGCAGATGATCAAGTGAAGATGAAGTCACCAGGTTGGGCTCTAATTCAACATGACTGTGTCCTTGTAAAGTCTAGACTCACACACACACACACACACACACACACATAAGGCCTAGTAGAGACAGAGGAACACTGAAGATTGCTGGCAAACCCCATTAGCCCAGAGAGAGGCAGGGAACAGATTTGCTCTTGCAGCCTCCAAACAGAAATGAACCTGGTCTATACCTTGATTTGGATTTCTGGCCTCCTGATGCAATCCTAATCCCCAGTACACGGGGGTATTACAAGGACACAGCCATCTTGGATTAGAGTCCACTCTGGTGACTTCATCTTAACCTGATCATCTGCAAAGACCTTGGTGAGATATAATATTTGTAAATTGGTTTTCCTCCTCCACCGTGCCTGGCTTATAATTCCCATCACCCTCGTTATTTCTCTCCAAATTGTGAGAAGACGTTTCTGTTGTTCTGAGCCCTCTAGCTTGTGGAACTGTCTGCTGGCAGCCCCAGGTCACCCCAGTGTCCTCTCCCTGTCCCTTCTGCCTGGTGCGTCTTCTCTTCCTTTACTGAAAGGAAAAGGTATTTGATCCTTGTCCCAGGTCAAATGTCCCTTCCCTGTAAGCATCCTCTGCCCGCAGCGCTTCTCCCCCAACCCCATCCACACCGTCCCTGTCCCTCCCTTCGTGCTGGCCACACTGCATGGCCACTGTGTCCTGTGCCCACTCTCCTGGACCACAAACTCCTGGAAGACAAAGCTCTGTGTCCCTGGTCTGAACCCCCCTGCCTGGGGACTGGGTCTGGCACCAACTTGGCCCACAGAAGCATTTATTGCATTGCGGGGAAGCGGGGCCAGCCAGCACAAAGGGAGACAGAGAAACGGTCTGAACCCATACACCCAAAGCTGAACAAGATTCTCTGGTTCACACTGTGTCCTCTGCTGGCCCCTGTCTCTGCTGAGTGACCCACAAGGGTCCCAGCAGGACACCCACCCTTCACGCTTCCTACTTTTTTTTTTTTTTTTGAGACAGAGTTTTGCTCTGTCGCCCATGCTGGAGTGCAGTGGCACGACTTCTGCTCGCTGCAACCTCCGCCTCTCAACATGGTTTCACCATGTTGGCCTGGCTGATCTCAAAGTCCTGACCTTGTGGTCCATCCACCTCAGCCTCCCAAAGTGCTGGGATTACAGGCATGAGCCACCACACCCGGTCTCTCCACTGATATTTACTGTATTACACATAAAAAACAAAATTTAAAGTTTTATTTAGAAGGAATAGTACATTCATTATATATTAACAAATTTTGTGGGTTTTTTTAATGAGACAGGGTCTTGCCCTGTTGCCCAGGTTGGAGTGCAGTGGCACGATCATAGTTCATTGCAACCTTGACCTCCTGGGCTCAAGCGATCCTCCTACTTCAGCCTCATGAGTAGCTGAGACTACAGGTGCGCACCACCACGCCCAGCTATGTTTTTCTTATTTGTTGAGATAGGGTTTCGCTATGTTGCCCAGGCTGGTCTCAAACTCCTGTACTCAAGCAGTGATCCTCTGCTTTGGCCTCCCAGAGTGTTGGGCTTACAGGCATTAGCCACCATGCCTGGCCCATAGTAATTTCTTTTTTTTGAGATGGAATTTTGGTTTTATTGCCCAGGCTGGAGTGCAATGGCAAGACCTTGGCTCACTGCAACCTCTGCCTCCCGGGTTCAAGCGATTCTCCTGCCTCAGTCTTCCGAGTAGCTGGGATTACAGGCATGTGCCACCACGCCCAGCTAATTTTTGTATTTTTAGTAGAGATGGGGTTTCTCCATGTTGGCCAGGCTGCTCTCAAACTCCCGATCTCAGGTGAACCACCTGCCTCAGCCTCCCAAAGTGCTGGGATTACAGGCATGGGCCACCACGCCCGTCTCCAGTAATTTTTTATTGTGGCAAAATATAGATAACATACAATTTATCATATATATATATAGAGAGAGAGAGAGAGAGGGAGAGAGCTAATTTTTGTATTTTTAGTAGAGACAGGTTTTCAACATGTTAGCCAGGCTGGTCTCGAACTCCTGACCACAAGCAATCCACCTGCCTTGGTCTCCCAAAGTGCTGGGATCACAGGTGTGAGCCACTGCGCCCTGCCTATTCCTCCTGCTTCTTTAAGGCTGGGGCTTCTTCTGGCCATGAGCATCTCAGAAACCTGTTTGCTTCTCTCCTGTCCCGGGTCCCCTGCCTGTGCCTTCTTTGGCTCCAGCACCTGCTGGGCAGCCATCAGCCAGAGGCAAAAACGCCTGTGACATCACAGCTTAAAGCCCTGCCTGGATATCTAGGCTGGGCACGGTGGCTCACGCCTGTAATCCCAGCACTTTGAGAGGCCACAGCAGGTGAATCACCTGAGGTCAAGAGTTCGAGACCAGCCTGGCCAACGTGGAGAAACTGCATCTCTACTGAAAATACAAAAATTACCTGGGCGTGGTGGCGCGCAGGGAGCCCTGTCTTGTTCCCCTCGGGATGAAGCCATTTTCTCTGCTTCCAACACCTGCGAGGCCTGCCTCCCCTCCTCTCCCCGCCCCTGGCACCCCACACTGTCCCCAGGGTCTGCTCTTCCGCTGACCTCATGGTGCCTGCCCCCAAGCCATTTCCTGGGGCAACCCCGTCGCCTCATCCAGAAACAACTCCTCGAGCTTTTCCTGGAGGTCAGGCCAATGACCTGCCCCGGCACTGCCCTCCATCCTCTCAGCTTCCCTTGGACAGGGACAGTTCCCAGGTCAGAAGGGCCCCCGCTGCCCCGGGCCTGGCTCGTGGCAGAAGCTCAGCCACAGACCAGCCGCGTTCCTGTGAGTTGATACTCTGTGGCTTCCAGGACGTCCTGAGGCCGCACCCACGTGGCGCCCGTGCTTGTCGCGCTGCCCCCTGGATTCGGCACCACTAGCGGAGCGGGGCAGGGCCCAGGGCTCCAACCGGGGGGACAAGGCTGCGCCGCGCCCGGGGTGGCCCCGCTCCCCTTGTCTGAGCGTGAGCGGTGGCGGGGGACCCGGGCAGCTCTGCCGGGGACCAGCAGGCCTCGGGCATCCGGGCCAGGGGCGGGAGCGCGGGGCGGGGGGTGGGGGTGGCCGGCGGCAGGGCCGCGCCCTCGGCCACTCCCTGGGGCAACCGGGCGGCTCCACACGCGCTGCGCCCGCCGCCTGCCCCACGCGCGGCCCATGTCCTCCGCGCCGCGCTCGCCCACCCCGCGGCCCCGCAGGATGAAGAAGGACGAGTCGTTCCTGGGCAAGCTGGGCGGTACCTTGGCCAGGAAGCGGAGGGCGCGCGAGGGTGAGTGCGCGCCGGCACCCGCCGACCCCCTGGGGACCTGCCCGGCCGCGCCCGCCCCCGCCGACGCCCCGCACATCCCGCCTGGCCCCCGCGGCGGCGCGACCTTCGGGACAGGCCAGGCCTCTGTCCCGGGACCCGTAAGCCGCGGTCTGGACCCGGCGCTTGGGCCGCGCGGTGGCCTCCGGCGTCTGCTAAACGCGCGTGCGGGCGCCTGCGCGTCTGGGACCTGGGGCCACCGTGCGGGGCCCGCGCCTTCTCCGGCTGCCGGGTGTTTCGCTCTTCCCTGGGGCAGCGGCATTGCCAGCCGCGTGGGGTGACGGTTCATTCCATGAGCAGTGACACTGTGTGCAGGGCACGCTGGGCAGGCACGGCCTGGGGCACTCGCTGCTGGGTTTTGCGCGGACGCCATGCAGGGTGGGGGTGCAGGGCGTGCAGGCCTGCGAGGCCTGCGAGCAAGGATTGCAGCTATACCATTTTAATTTTTAAGAAAATTTTTTACTGCGTGTGCTCACGAAACACTACCAACCTGCTAGATTTTAAGGATTGTTAGAGTTGCAAGGGATAGTCTGGTGTCTTTAAGGGTACCGCTTGCCCAGGGCCTCCTGGGAGATGCATTCTGAATTTTCTTTTGGGTGGGGAGGTTCTGCCCCTGGGACCCTGCCCTATAGTGAGATTTCGGATTAGTGAGACGCGCGCGGAGCTTACAAAGAATGGAGGTTGGGAGCTGCTGTGGAAAGGCAGGTGGAGAGAGGCCAGCGGCAGGTGGGTCCCCTGGAAGGAGCCCTCCCATAGCGGGTTACCTTAAACCACCTGGGTCTGGCGCATCCCCTGGGAACTCTTCCTGTGCCTCTGGGGATGAGAGTCCCCCAGGATGCAGGTCCCCCATTCATTTCTTCCCTGGGACTCTTGTATTCCTAGGGATATGTGTGCTCCGGGAACAAGTGACAGATTTGCCTCTAGGCATGTGTGTGCCCCCACACACCGCCCTCCCCAGGATTTGTGTACAGTGCAGGGAATGCCTGTTTCCCCAGCCATTTTCTCCCAGGGATGCCCGTGCCCAAAGGGGATGCGTGTCTTGCCACCTGTGATCCTGTTCCAAGAGGGCAGGGTCTTGTCCCCTTCGGTAGGTCTCGTGGTGGACAGGCCACTCTTCTCTCAAGCCTTACACTGGAGGACCCACTGTAGCTTGTATTAGTCTGTCATCTCTCCTAAATGACACTGTCAGTGACTGTCACGCTTCTCTCTGTCATCCCCACTGTTCCTCCATGCAGTCATCAGCACCGTTACCAGAAATCATTTCAGTTCCTCTTCACGGCTTGCAACAATTATAGACGCAAGTGGCGCTCCCCTCCCAATTCAGCCCACGGCCTGCGGAGCGCCTGCCAGATGCCAGGTGCAGCTAATAGGAAGAAAGGGGGTGGGGTGGCGAGGTGCTTGCTTTCGTGGAACCAGGAATGAATAATAGACAAGTGGCACTGTGATGACATGTGCCTCTGAGCACAGAGAACAGGGCGATCAGGCAGGGCCAAGGGAGGCCTCTGAGGAGGGGACACTTGAGTGGAGGCCAGAAGGAACCAGAGAAAAAAGTCTCACAGAACGGCAAGGAACAGGAATGTTCTGGTCTATTACAGCTTTTTACAGGTGCCTTTTAAGCTCGCGGAATAGGAAGAACGCACACCCAAAGTAGTGGACTGGGCTGAAATTCTGAAGGACGGTGCTTCTCGTCCTGGCCTGTATGAATTGACGTGTGCCTAGAAAATCCAGGGCTGGCCTGGTTTAATTCAAATGCACCAGGAATTCCAGTAGCCAGAAGCCTCCTGTGCAGAATAGAATGGGTGTGGAAGCAGGAGGAGGAGCAGGATGATCGGCACGGCTGATGCTGGTTTTGCTGGGGGTGAGCTGGGCGTCTTGCCTCGGCTCTCAGGCTTGGGGTGCCTGTCACCCTAGGGGTCCACCATACAAACAGAGTGCCACAAACCCTCCTTGGATCCAGACACAGGAATTGAGGGACAGGCTGGATTGGGAAGGATTTAGTGGCTTCTGTGTGGACTCCTGGGAAGGAGAGGAGCCAGGAAGACTGGATAATGAGGGTTGAATAATTGAGAGTTGCCAGCGCAGCGTGCCCTTCTGGCCACTCCAGGGTGGGAGCAGCCCCTGGCCCTGACTTTGGGCCATCAGAGCTGTGCTCGGTGGCCTGCCAGGGAGTGACAGGGAAAAGGGGACTCGGGAGGTTTTCACGGCCCTGCCCACTGCACCATTAGCTTCATTTCTTCCTTTGTTAGAAAGTTGAGGGTGGGTTCGAGAGAGCAGAGCTGAGCGGATGTGGCTCCCACGTGTTCCTGAGTTGAGGACTCTAAGGGAGGAGGGGAAAGCTGGGGGAGGGGGCAGGATCATCGGTGAGGTTCCTGATTCGGGCAGGGGTGTGACAGGGCATGGAGGGACTTTTTGGGGAATGGTTGGGATGAACGCCTGCTCCAGAGGAGAGGGGGTTAGGAAATGTGGGGCCCTGGGGTTTGGAGGAAGCCTGCAGGAAGTGTCTGAGAATGACCTTCAGGACGGCGTGATTAAGGCTGATGTGCTACAGGAGGCGTGTCACGTGGTGGCCCGGGTCAGAAAAGGGAACTGTGACGAATTGTGGGCATTCGGAAAATGGAAAGGAATGCCGGAAACCCCCAGGGTTCCCCACAGAAGCTCTGGGACTTGAAAGGACAGCGTGTTTCAAACCTGGGTTCAGCTTCACTGGGGCTTGGAAGACCCCCAATAACACGCAGGGTCGCCCACTGTGACCGTGGGATGAGAGGCCTGTAGGTCCAGTGGGCCAGCAACGGGGGTCAGGGACAGCCCAACTGCTGCAGGAAGTCCTCACAGGTGGATGGCCAGCCCCGGCCAGTGAGGCCCTGCATGGAAGGGGCCGGGTGGAGGCCGCTCCACACATTTGCCACGAGAGGCCGGTTCTGCGCTGTGCCAGGCCCTGGACCTCAGGCACCACTGCCCAGTGGCCAGGGTCAGGTTTCTCAGAGAGAGCCAAAACCTTGAGGGCCAGAGCAGCCAGTCTGGAGGTTCTGCCACTCTTTTCTAAGGAACAGATTAAGGAAGTTCCTATCCCCTGATTACCTTAAAAGTATATATACAGGCTGGGCACGGTGGCTCACGCCTGTAATCCTAGCACTTTGGGAGGCCGAGGTGGGTGGATCACCTGAGGTCGGGAGTTCAAGACCAGCCTGGCCGTCATGGTGAAACCCCATCTTTAAATTTAAAAAAAAAAAAAAAGTATATGTACACGTGGGCCAGGTGCGGCGGCTCGTGCCTGTCATCCTAGCAGTTTGGGAGGCCGAGGCAGGTGGATCACCTGAGGTCGGGAGTTCGAGGCTAGCTTGGCCAATGTGGTGAAATCCCATCTCTACTAAAAATACAAAAATTAGCCAGGCTAGTTAGCTGGGTGCCTATAATCCCAGCTACTTGGGAAGCTGAGGCAGGAGAATCATTCGAAACCTGGGAGGTGAAGGTTACAGTGAGCCAAGATTGCACCACTGCACTCCAGCCTGGGCAACAGAGTGAGACTCCATATCAAAAAAAAAATATATATATCTATATGTGTGTGTGTGTGTGTGTATGTGTATACGTATATAACACATTTTTTATATATACACACATATATACACATATATTTAAATACGTATACACATATATATTTAAATACATTTTTAAAGCAGTTTTAGGTTGACAGTGAAATCTAGCAAAGAGTACAAAGTGTTCCCACCCATCCCTTCTCTCTCCATAAGTGCCCCAGGCTGTATGCCACAGTCGTGAGCCAACATGGAGACATCATCGTCTCCCCAAGCCCAAAGTTTACATTAGGGGTTGCTCCTGCCGTTGGACGTTCTGTGGGTCTGGATGGATGTCTGGTGACATGGATCCACCATTATAGTTGCCTCCGGAGCAGCGTCACTGCCCCCAGAATCCTCTCTGTGCTGCCTCCGCATGCCTCCACTTCCCCAAAGCCCCACAATCACGGATCCTTGTTTTTTCTGCTTTTGAGATGGAGTCTCGCTCTGTCACCCAGGCTGGAGTGCAGTAGCACTATCTCAGCTCTCTACAACCTGTGCCTCCCGGGTTCCGGAGATTCTCCTGCCTCAGCCTCCCGAGTAGCTGGGACTACAGGTATGTGCCACCACGACCCGGTAATGTTTTGTATTTTTAGTAGAGACGAGGTTTCACCACATTAATTAGACCTTTTTCCTTTTTACTATCTCCGTATTTTTGCCTTTTCTAGAATAAAATACAGTTGTGATCATATAGCGTACAGTAGCATTTTCAGATTGGCTTCTTCCTCTCAGTCATACGCATTGAAGGCTCCTCCATGTCTTTTCATGGTGTGGCAGCTCATGTCTTTGCAGCCCTGAATAATATTGCGGAGTCTGGATGCGCCAGTTTGCTGATCCATCACCGCCTGCAGGACATCTTGGCTGCTTCCAAGTTTTGGCATCTGTGAATAGAACTCTGTACATCTGTGTGCAGGCTTTTGTGTGGACATAAGGTTTTAATTCATTTGAACTCGATTGCTGGATCGTATGGTAAGAGTGTGTCTAGTTTCGTAAGAAACCACCAAACGCTCTTCCAAAGTGGCTGTGCTACTTCTATTCACAGGTGGTGAATGAGAGTTCCTGCCCTCTGCATCCTAGCCAGCATTTGGTGGTGTCAGTGTTCTGGATTTTGGAATTCTGATAGGTATATTGTGGCATCTCATTGCTGTTTCAGTTCGCATTTCCCTGATGGGGTATGAAGTGGAACATCCCTTCAGATGCTTATTTGCCATCTGTGTATCTTCTTTGGTGAGGTGTCTGTTAAGGTCTTTGGCTCATTTGTATTTTATTTTATTTTTGAGATGGGGTCTGACTGTTGCCCAGGCTGGAGTGCAGTGGCATGATCCTGGCTCTCTGCAGCCTCAGCCTCCTGGGGCTCAAGTGATCCTCACATCTCAGCCTCTGGAGTAGTTGGGACTGCAGGTGCATACCACCATGCCCAGCTAATTTTTGCGTTTTTTGTAGAGATGGGGTCTTGCTGTCTTGCCCAAGCTGGTCTCAAACTCCTGGGCTCAGGAAATCTACCTGCCTTGGCCTCCCAAAGTGGAGATTACATGCATGAGCCATGGTGCCCAGCTTTGGGCTATTTTTAAAACCGGTTGTTTCTTTACTGTTGAGTTGGAAGAGCTCTTCATATATTTTGGACACAAGTCATGTGTTTCGCAAATATTTTCCCCCAGCCAGCGGCTTGTCTTCCCCTTCTCCTGACCCTGATATCTCCTAAGCATTTGACGTAGAAATAGTGATTAATGAGCAAGATATTGATACCTCATTAACTAGATCTAAATAAATCACCAGGCCAGATGCATAATCTCAGCACTTTGGGAGGCTGAGGCAGGCAGATCACTTGAGGCCAGGAGTTTGAGACCAGCCTGGCCAACATGGTGAAACCCCATCTCTACTAAAAATACAAAAAGTAGCCAAGCATGGTGGTGTATGCCTGTAATCCCAGCTACTCAGGAGGCTGAGGCAGGAGAATCACTTGAATCTGGGAGGTGGAGGCTTCAGCGAGCTGAGATCACACCGCTGCACTCCAGCCTGGGTGACAGAGCAAGACTCTGTTTCAAAAAAAAAAAAAAAAAAAAAGAAGAAAGAAAGAAAGAAAGAAATCACTAGGTAGCTGCAACATTGAACTGAAGGTTGAAAATATTAAGTTTCTTTGTGGACCTTAAATAACCTTCAGGAGTGAAATCTCAAAGCCCTACACCAGCAACTGAAAATTTCCTTCAGAGTTTCCGTCTTTTACACATAGCCGTCAGTTGTTATCCCCAAACACTAAGACGCATAAGTGAAGGGGGTGAGCTGTGGCATTGGGGCTTGCCCCGCCCCCGCCTTTACCCCAGCAGTGCCAGGGCTGGGAGCTGGGGTGGGTGAGACTCCGGCTCAGGCCCCACACAGGATGGTTTGAGGGGCAGGCAGTGGGAGGACTGACCCATGGGGGTCTCACCGCCCAGACTTAGGGGTTCTGGGCTTCCCTGGAGGAAGTGGTCCTGGCTGAGTATCTAGGATGGCTGGATATTAGCCCAGGAAGGGGGAGGGGGCCCCTGAAGAGACCCCCAGCCAGGGTCCCAGTGGCTGAGCCACGCTGTGGCTCATGGCCTGTGGTCAGTCCCAGTCAGGGGCCGGAGAGTTTACCAACCCTGGTGTCTCCCAAGCACGTGAGCTTGGAACCCTTGCCGGGGTTTGGCAGGGGTGGCCAATTTCACCGAGGGGCTTTAGGGAGTGGGGAATGGACGGAATGGGGAAACCTGGGGCAGGGGGAGGTGGGCAGAGGCCATGCCCTGAGGAGGCGGTGTCGGTGGGCTCAGAGTGTGGCCGTGATATCCATGCCATTTTCTTGCGGGTTCTAGCCCCTCTGATGCTGACCTTCACAAATGAAAGAGGACCCAGAGCCTTGTTTGTGGGAGGTGTGGGAAAGGATTTGCAGGAGCGTGGTCTCTTTTGGAGGATTTTTCAGACTCCTTCTCATTTCCAGGCCCTCTGTGCTCACGTGGCCCTCTGATGGTGTCAGGGGCCATAGGACGGTGGCTGTGGCATGTTGGGAAGGCCAGCGGACCTCTTAGCCAACGAAAAGGGAAAGAGAGTGGCCAGTCCGAAGTGGGGGTTTGTAGGCAGGTGAGGGATCAGGTCCACAGTCCCTGAGGTTTCTTTAGGGAAGAGGGGATGGTGGAGGCCCTATTTGGGGCTGCTGTGTTGTGAGGCTCTTTACAGACCCTACCATCAAAGAGAAAGACAGTTCCACACCCTGTTCTCCAAACCCAAACCTCTTTTGAGCAGAGGCCACCTCCATTTGGGCATGCACAGCTGTTGGTCTGAGACAGAAAGGCACAGTGAGGTCACTGTGACGCTGCCCAGCGCCTGCCTGCATGGGAAACAGCCCTCGGGGAGGCGGGTGGAACTCCCTGGAGGCCATTGTCCAGCGAGGGTCTGTTTCTTTTCTCTTGGGCTGAGAGGAAGTGGGCGGCTCAGCTACATTTCCTTTGATTATTATTCTGATTATGATCTTCAAGCTCCACATTTCTTGTTCTGTGTTCCGCCCGTGCAGTCTGTTGTGTGGGGTGGCAAAGTCGACCTGTACCACATGGGTTTTTTTTTTTTTTCCTGAAGGCCTACTTAGTGCTCCTGGAAACTCTGCTTCTGTAGAAAAGGTCAAGGCACTGCTTGGCCACAAAGTGATGGCTCTTCCCTGCCTTTCAGGGCTTGGAAGGGAAGGAGGGGCAGGTTCTCAGTGGTTCTCCCAGCACCTTGGTTACAAACCTCCCAGCAGAGTCATATCACCTTGGCAACCCCACACTCATCAGAGGGGCTCTGCCTTGATTCCTGCCCACCTCTGTGGGATTAATATTGATTGCACACCCTGAAGTTGCTTATCCTCGCGCTCCCTGTCCAGCCATCAGAATAATTAAGGGGTGTTTATTGGATGTGAGTAGGTTCACCCCTGCTGCGAATATGGGTTTTAAGTGCTCCGCTGGATTGATTCCTCCCTGCTGTGGTTGGCACAGGGCAGATACCTTTACCTTGCTGTTTTCTTCTTTTCAAATACTTGGTTCCGTCACGTGAAAGATGTACACTACGAAAATGTTTCTGCCTTAGCAGTACACGTTACACTTTAGATTTCAGGTGGAAAAACTGGTTTATCTCCTAATGAGTATATTTGCTATTTATTACATCACAGAGAGGTTGCAAAACAGATTAATAAGCTTTGGAGGACATTATAAGCATAGGTTGGTCCAGTGCTGTTAATGTGCTTATCCATGCTAATTGCTGTTGTGGTAAAAGAATGCAGACACAAGGCAATCGGTTGTAGAAAAGTTCAGTGGCTTTGCGGCATTGAGATACCTCAGGCTAAGGCATCTGGGGAGTAACTTGAGCAGCCCTGGGAAACTAGCGGAGTCTTTTACCTCCTCTGATGTTCTGACCAAGAGGGCCTGGGCCGTGGGAACTGAACACACCCTTTGAGGCTATGTGTGTTAAAGCTTGGGGGCCCATTTCTTCATTTCTAATATGGGGCAGTGTGGGCAGATCCCAGCTCTGCGTTTCTGAGCTGATGAGTTTGCCCTGGTTCTGAGAATGCCCTGTGGGTGGTGCAACCCACACCCTTGCGATGGATCTGCTGCTCCTCTCTCTAAGTCTCGGTTCCTGATGATCCCTTGTGAAGCGGAGCAGCACTTGTGGTGTGAGGAAGGGAAGCCTTGTGGGAAGTAAAAAAGTTTCTCTTTAAAGTTTTCTTTCTTGTTAAGGAAGAAGTATGATAATAACTCTTTGTGAAGCCCTATCCTCTGTAGCTGTTAGACACGCCATGCTTACAGGCACGTAGTACATTCTACGTTCTTGTACTTTAACTAAGATATCTGTGCTGGATGTGCTTACAGACATGTCCCAGCTCTCTATTGCTTTTACCGGTTTAGAAAAGTTTTAAGTTGTTAGCCAATCAGGTTTCAGTTTAGATTGTGAGGTCTGGCTCCAGCCAACGGAGATCAGACATAGCAGTAAGGACAACCCCAAATGCGTAAGGGATAAATTTGTGTGTTTTCCTTTGTTCATTGTACTCTCATGGCAACATGGCTAGTGAGAGTACCCTTCCTGCAGCCCAGGAAGTAAAAATTGCATTACTGAAAGATCCTTTGTCTCTGTGCTAATTTTTCTTTGCTGCCCCAAGCATCTGTTTCCAATAAGCCTCATCAACAATTGAGTGAGCGCTCAATAAGCATTAGTTATGGATGAATGTGGATGGCCGGAGGCATTGACACAGCCACCAGACTGCAGAGCTGGTATGCAATCGAGCAGTAGTGGCAAGTCAGTGCATTTTATGACGACTATCTAACCCTGTGTTGATAAGGATTCTTTGTCTGAGTCTGGGATTAGGGGAAAAGAATGCTGGGACCAGTCAGCCACACAACCAGTGTATGGAGGGTTAGTTGCTGTGTGACTGTCATCCCCAGAACAGAAGACTTTTCCAGCACTAGTACCATGTCATTTCAGCAGTACTGGTGGCTTTGTCCGCATTGAGTTGGCTGTTGGTAACAAAAGTTACATAAATCCTTTAACATAGTGCAATGGCAATGTTGGTATCTTTTTTTTTTTTTTTTTTTTGAAATAGAGTCTTGCTCTTGTCGCCCAGGCTGCAGTGCAATGGCATAATCTTGGCTCACTGCAACCTCCGCCTCCCGGGTTCGAGTGATTCTCCTCGGCCTCAGCCCCCCGAGTAGCTGGGATTACAGGCGTGTACCACCACTCCCATCTAATTTTTGGATTTCTAGTAGAGACAGGGTTTCACCATGTTGGCCAGGCTGGTCTCAAACTCCTGACCTCATGATCTACCCACCTCAGCCTCCCAAACTGCTGGGATTACAGGCGTGAGCCACTGTGCCCAGCCGAGAATGTTGGTATCTTAACTCTTCCCTTAGCCATCTGTGACTAGGAAGTACCCCCAATACTACTTCTTTTTTTTTTTGAGACAGAGTCCTGTTCTGTTGCCTAAGCTGGAGTGCAGTGGCATGATCTCGGCTCACTGCAACCTCTGCCTCCTGGGTTCAAGCGAGCACATCCAGCCAATTTTTTACATTTTTAGTAAAAACGGGGTTTCATCATGTTGGCCAGGCTGGTCTTGAACTCCTGACCTCAACTGATCCTCCTGCCTCAGCCTCTGAAAGTGCTGGGATTATAGGCGTGAACCACCACTCCTGGCCTCCAATACTCTTTTGAGATATATTTGTCTGAGTAATCTTTTTGTGTGTGCAGAGAAGGAGGTGTTTCTGAGCTGGAATTCCTTGTACCCAGAATGTGAGAGCAACTCAGGTGGGCACCAGGAGGCATTCTTGCTTCCTCGCCAGCCTATGGGATCAGGGAACATTTGGCAGGGTCTGAGTGGGAGTTCTTTGCGCTTGCCTGTTAGTAGTAGTAAGCTTTGCCATTTGATATGATGAGCTTGGTTTTGGCCTTTGAACCTTCACCTGCCAGCTACCCAGAATCAGTCGGTAATGTTAGTTTCCCCAAGTAACACCATCTTAAGAATTTCTTTAACTTCTTCTCTTACAAAGTTATGCGTTATTATACTTGTTTTCATCTGAGTAATTACAATTCCACAGGATCTAGACTTGAATGTGAAGTGATTAAAAAGTTAAAGTGGGGCTGGGCACGGTGGCTCACGCCTGTAATCCCAGCACTTTGGGAGGCTGAGGCAGGCAGATCACAAGCTCAGGAGATCGAGACCATCCTGGCCAACATGGTGAAACCTGTCTCTACTAAAAATATATTTAAAAAATTAGCCAGGCGTGGTGGCACATGCCTGTAGACCCAGCTACTTGGGAGGCTGAGGCAGGGGAATCGCTTGAACCCAGGAGGTAGAGGTTGCAGTGAGCCAAGATGGCGCCACTGTACTCTAGCCTGGGTGACAGAGTGAGACTCCGTCTCAAAATAAAAAGAAAAATTACAATTCCACAGGATCTAGACTTGAATGTTAAGTGATTAAAAAGCAATCCCATTACTGGGTATATACCCAAAGGATTATAAATCATTCTATTATGAAGACTTATGTGCACGTATGTTCATTGCGGCACTGTTTACAATAGCAAAGACCTGGAACCAACCCAAATGCCTATCAATGATACACTGGACACAGAAAATGTGGCACACATACACCATGGAATACTATGTAGCTGTAAAAAACGATGAGTTTGTGTCCTTCGTAGGGACATGGATGAATCTGGAAACCATCATTCTCAGCAAACTGACACAAGAACAGAAAATTAAACACCGCACGTTCTCACTCATAGGCAGGTGTTGAACAATGAGAACACATGGACGCAGGGAGGGGAGCATCACACACTGGGGTCTGTTGTGGGGGGGCTAGGGGAGGGACAGCAGGGGTGGGGAGGGTGGGGAGGGATAATGTGGGGAGAAATGCCAGGTATAGGTGATGGGGGGATGGAGACAGCAACCATCTTGCCGTTTATGTACCTATATAACAATCTTGCATGATCTGCACATGTACCCCAGAACCTAAAGTGCAATTAAAAAAAAAAAGTTAAAGAAGGAGTGAAAACGTCAGCACCCCTCGGGCCTGCTTATGTCGCTTGCTTCAGTCCAGACACTCCCGGAAGCAGCTGTCTCAGCAGAGCCCCGTCTGCCCTTGCCATTTGCTGCTTCTCAAGTTACTGCAGACTCCAGGGAGCTGGAACTGACCAGGCCCTGCTTTAAATATGTGGCTAGAGTGTCCCCTGAGAAGGCTGGAGAAAGCGGGTGGTCTGGGATGGGACCTCATGCACATATGGTGTTCAGAATTTATTTTTGCTACAAGTGGAATTTGAGGAATGTATATATATATATATATATATATGTGAATATACAAATAAAAATATGTCAATATACAAATAAAAAATATATTAAGTATACAGGTATAAATAATACATATATAAATTATATATATATGTGTATATATATAAATATATATATATATATATTTGAGATGGGGGTCTTGCTGTGTTGCCCAGGCTGGAGTGCAGTGGCTGTTCACAGGCCAGATTATCAGACACTGTAATCTTGACCTCCTGACCTCAAGGGATCCTCTTGCCTTAGCCTCCTGAGTAGCTGAGACTACCAGTGCACACCACCTTGCCCAGCTCTTGAGAAGCATCTGGCCCAAAGCTTAATTTGAAGTGTCTTCATCCCTGTCTTTTTTCCTTTTTTTTTTTTTTGGAAAATTGATAGAATTGACCCTTGAACAACACAGGGGTTAATGGGCACCAACCCCCTGTGCAGTGAAAAATCCACGTATAACTGTTTTTTTGTTTTCTTTGAGACGGAGTTTTGCTCTTGTCACCCAGGCTGGAGTGCAGTGGCACGATCTCGGCTCACTGCAACCTCCACCTCCCGGGTTCAAGCGATTCTCCTGCCTCAGCCTCCCTGAGTAGCTGGGATTACAGGCATGCACCACCACACCCAGCTAATTTTTGTATTATTAGTAGAGTCGGGATTTCACCATGTTGGCCAGGCTGGTCTCGAACTCCTGACCTTAAGTGATCCACCTGCCTTGGCCTCCCCGAGTGCTGGGATTACAGGCGTGAGCCACCGTGCCCGACCACCATGTGTAACTTTTGACTCCCATAAAACTTAACTACTGGTAGCCTGCTGTTGACTGGAAGCCTCACTGATAGCATAAACAATGAACAATATTTTGTATGTTCTATGCATTGTGTACTGTATTCTTACCGTAAAGTGAGCCCAAGAAAAGAAAATGTCATTAGGAAAATCATGAGGAAGAGAAAATGCATTTGTAGCACTGTGCTGTGTTTATCAGGGCTGCATGTTTATGACGTCTGTTGAGATGAATGCTCTGCAATGGCCGGCAGCTGCAGCTGCAGACCTCAGCCTGCCGTATGGCATCTCAAGCCATTCAGCCTCTTGGGATGTCACGACTCTTCTCTGCTTCTTGGGAGCACTTCCAGCCTCACCAGTGGTGCTCTGTATGGGTCCCATGTTGTTCAAGGTTTATGGTATTGCACTAAACACGATGAAAAATATGTGAGAAGAGAACCCAGAGAGATCACTTAAAAAAAGAATATGATATGCAATTTATTGGAAGGGTGAACTCCTCAAGTGGAGATGATGAACATGAAGTAAAGTTCTAAGCACTGCAATGTTTTAAGCAGTGCAATAGCCACAGGCGGTGGCCTCTTTTACAGTAGTGCAGTATGGACTGCAATTAATTTTACACAGTTATTATCAAATATGGCATCTTGGCCGGGCACGGTGGCTCACGCCTGTAATCCCAGCACTTCACTTTGGGAGGTGGATCACTTAAGGTCAAGAGTTCAAGACCAGTCTGGCCAACATGGTGAAACCCCTGTCTCTACTGAAAAGATAAAAATTAAGCAGGTGTGGTGGTGGGCACCTGTAATCCCAGCTACTCGGGAAGCTGAGGCAGGACAAGCGCTTACACACAGTGGGCAGAGGTTGCAGTGAGCCGAGATCATGCCACTGCACTCCAGCCTCGGTGACAGAGTGAGACTCTGTCAAAATAAATAAATAAATGCTGCATCTTTACATATGTTTAAATTTCTCTCAACTGTGAACACAGTCTGTGTTTGTGTAAGTTTCGATACGTTTTTTTTCTTTTTTGAGACAGAGTTTTCTCTTGTTGCGAATCTCCAAAAACATTTCTAGTTATGTTTATCGGAAAAACTCTGCAGATAAGTGGACCCGTATAATTCAAACCTGTGTTTTTCAAGAGTCAACTGTCATGTCTTTCAAAGTAAAACCTAAATGAGTCTATACTTGATATATGTAAGTTTAATGGAAAGGGTGCGGTGGCTCATTCCTATGATCTCTGCACTTTGGGAGGCTGAGGTGGGAGGCTCGCTTGAGCCCAGGAGATCAAGGCTGCAGTGAATCATGACTGTGCTCCAGCTATGTGGCAGAGTGAGTAGCATCAAATACTACTGCTACTAATAAAGATAATCTGAGAAGTAAGGGTAAAAATTAAAAGAAGATTAAAAACAAAAACAAATGCTTATAATCCCAGTACTTTGGGAGGCCAAGGCAGGCGGATCGCTTGAGCCCAGGAGTTTGAGACCAGCCTGGACAATATAGTGAGACCTCATCTCTACAAAATAAAACAACAACAAAAAAAGAAAAAACAGCCGAGCATGGTGACACATGCCTGTCGTCCCTGCCTGGCCAACATGGTGAAACCCTGTCTCTACCAAAAATATAAAAATTAGCAAGGCGTGGCGGGCGCCTGAAGTCCCAGCTACGTGAGAGGCTGTGGCAGGAGAATCGCTTGAATCCGGGAGATGGAGGTTGCCGTGAGCTGAGATCACGCCACTGCACTCCAGCCTGGGTGACAGAGTGAGACCCTGCCTCCAAAATACAAAAACAAAAACAGACAAATCAGAATGGAGTCTACAGTCATCACACTGTAGCTGAGAATCGGGCACTTCTGATGCCCCAGGAGCCGGGATAGATGCTTCCTGCATTATTACCTTGTTTACTCCTCACACCAAGCTGGGAAGTCGGTGTTATGTGATTATCCCCATTTTGCAGTTGGGCAAACCCGGGCTCTGAGAGGCTCACGGTCATCCTGCCAGCAGGTGAGATTTAACTCCAGGCAGTGTGGCTCTTCATTGCCCAGGACACTGTTAAACTGGAAGAATGATTCAGATGGGAGTCATCTTCCCAGCCGGCTCCCAGTAAGCTGATCTCATTCCTGGCATTTGAGCTGCACTCAGCCCCAGGGTTAGGAAGATGTGCTAGAGGAGACAAATTAGATCCGTTTTGTGCTGAATGAACTTGTTGGCGATTATGGAAAAGAGTCAGAACCCTGAGTGGCTTTGTGCTGCTCCAGGACCAACTCCAGATTCTCACCAGCCACCCAGCCCCAGCCCAGCCCCAGCTCCTTCTCTCCCTCAGCCTGGCCACGGGCTCTTTGTTTGCTTTCTGTGGGTCCCGTGATCTTCCTTGGCTCAAAGCCCTCATGCCTGCTGTTCTCTCTGCCTTGGCAGCTCTGTCTGCCCTGTTGACTTAACTGTCATGCCTCCATCTGGGTGGGGGTCCCTCTTTGCCCACTGGCACCATCATATCTCTGCATTCCTGCTTCAGGTTGTTGGTGCAGTGCCCGTTTTCCTGGGGTGTGGTGCCTTCCCATTTCACTGGGAGATAATGATGACCACTTACAGTGATCTTTGTGTATTTACCCAGGACGCAAGAGGCAGTCTGGTGTCGTGGTTAGGGTGAGTGCTCTTGAGGCCACACTGCGTGGGCTTGAACTGATCCTTCTGGGCTCTGGAGCTTTGACCCTGGGAAAGGTACTTCCCCACTCTGTGCCTCAGTTTCTTCTTCTGTAAAGCATACTTAACTCATAGGGTCATTGGGGAATTGAGTGAGTTATTAAATAAAATGATGTACTTAAAACTGGACCTGGGGCCGGGTACAGTGGCTCACATCTGTAATCCCAGCACTTTGGGAGGCTGAGGTGGGCGGATCACTTGAGGTCAGGAGTTCGAGACCAGCCTGGCCAACATGGTGAAACCCCGTCTCTACTAAAAAAT
>CAUYLG010070921.1:0-13026 GCA_963573385.1 Cacajao melanocephalus
CGGTGCACAGCGTGTGACTGGAGTTCAGAGGTGTTCTGTTGAGTTATCCTTCCAGTCCCTTCCCCTCCCTTCCCCTACCTTCCCCTCCCCTCCCCTCCCCTCCCCTCCCTTTCCTTCCCTCTCTCTTTTTTTTTTTTTTGAGACAGAGTCTCACTCTGTCTCCCAGGCTGGAGTGCAATGGCACGATCTCAGCTCACTGCAACCTCCACCTCTCAGGTTCAAGCGATTCGCCCGCCTCAGCCTCCTGAGTAGCTGGGACTACAGGTGCCCGCCACCAGGCCTGGCTAATTTAAACATTTTTTGTAGAGATGGGATCGTGCTGGTCTTGAACTCACACCACAGCTCTGTGTTTGCAGCGCACTCTCGGGGAGTCTGTCTGGAGGTTACTTTGGAGGGACAGGTCTCCACAGGAAGGATGAGCAAGGGGAAGCCAAGTGGAGTTGCAGTGGGTCTAGGAGAGGGTGGGAGGGGACGTCGGTCGTGGGTGCTGCTTGAGAGGGGTTCAAAGACAGGGACTGGAAGGGTAGGATTCAAGGGGGGAGTGTATGTTCAGGGCCCAGACAAGGGCCGGGTGTATCATGGGGACTCTAGTCAGTCCATGTGCACTTGCCTCCATTCCTCTTAGTACTGGGAGCTGGAAACGCTGGGGCCACAGCGGGACCCTGGAATGAAGATTTTGAGTGGGGCAGTTTTGGGTGGTGAGAGGGTGAGGGTCAATGGAGATGAGGCAGACTGGGCCCTGGGGTGCTGGGCGATCGCCCACATGGCCAGTGGGATCCCCAGGATGAGGCAGGGGATGGGGCAGGAAAGGGGATGGGGGAGGGCGGTGGGATATTGGTCCCTGGTCAGGGTTCCCAGGCCCTGGGATCATCAGTGAGGAGGGTGGGTAAGGCCTGGGTCAGGTCAGGGGTCCAAAGCCATGCTCCTTGCAGGCATCAGGTCATGCACTTGGGCCAAGTGGCTAGACCTGGGGCTGGGAGCAGGATGAAAGGTCCCTGTGCTGACCCTACCCAGCTGACCAACCCCTCTGTGCTCTTCCCCATCAGCCTGATTTTTGGGTCACTGACCATCATAACTGGCGTCATCGGGGTCATCTTGGGGGCAGAAGTTGCGAGGAGGTATAAGAAAGTCAACCCAAGAGCTGAGCCCCTCATCTGCGCCTCCAGCCTGCTGGCCGCAGCCCCCTGCCTCTACCTGGCTCTCGTCCTGGCCCCGACCACCCTGCTGGCCTCCTACGTAAGTGAGCGCCTCTATGGAGGTGGGGACAGGGTCGGGGGTGAGGACTCCTGTTTCCACAGGCTCGCGCTGGGCCCGGCCTTTATGTACATCATGTTACTCCTTCCTTCTGAGTAGAGCTTGTTATCCCCATTTTACAAATCAGCAAAGAGAAGCTTGGCCAGGTGCAGTGGCTCACGTCTGCAATCCCAGCACTTTGGGAGGTCAAGGCAGGTGGATCACTTGAGGTCAGGAGTTCGAGACCAGCCTGGCCAATATGGTGAAACCCCATCTCTACTAAAAATACAAACAAATTAGCCAGGCATGGTGGCGGGCACCTGTAATCCCAGCTGCTGAGGAGGATGAGGCAGGAGAATCGCTTGAACCCAGGAGGCGGAGGTGGCGGTGAGCCAAGATCGTGCCATTGCACTCCAGCCTGGGTGACAGAACGGGACTCTATCTTGGTGGCGGAGTGGTGGCGGGGGGGATGTGGGGAAGAGAAGCTTAACAGGAGTTCCACAGAACTGAGATTTGAGCCTAAGCCTTTCTGACTGTAAAAGGTGTCCTCTGAGCTCTGGGTTAATGTGTTAGTTTGAGAAAATAGGACTCATTTATTGCCAGGTCATATTGTGAGCCCAGGAAGAAATAGAGCAATTCTCCCCAGGTCACAGAGGAGGAAAGCAAGGCCCAGACCGATTATGGCCAATGTGGACGCCACTTTCAGGGTGATAGTCACGGTCACGTCGGCTGTTCCGAATCTGTATCCCATCACACCCCTTCAGGGGCCTTGAGCTCTGGCCATGCCAGCCACATGGGCACACACACTTCCCAGACTTTGCACGTGTCCATTTCTTCCACTAAGAGCACCATCCCCTCTCTTGTGCATCCTGAAATCCTCCTCTGCAAGTCTCAACTCAAAGGCTGCTTCCTCCAGAAGCCTTCCCAGACCACTCTGTCCTCACACCAGAATTCATGTTCCCATTTGGGCTCAGTGCTGGTTTGGGTCTCAGGAGGTACCAAGGGTTATGGGGCTTGCCC
The DNA here is from genome assembly GCA_963573385.1 of Cacajao melanocephalus. Taxonomy (NCBI): domain Eukaryota; kingdom Metazoa; phylum Chordata; class Mammalia; order Primates; family Pitheciidae; genus Cacajao; species Cacajao melanocephalus. The sequence goes on from CAUYLG010070921.1 coordinate 2,254, forward strand.
ACTGACCGGGAGCCCAAAGGGTGGAGAACAGAGCCCAAGAGTCCCTGTGTGCAGCAGTGTCCCTGGCTGTGCAAAGCCCCAGCCTTGCCCGTCCCCCAACAGGGGGAAGGGCCACTGCTTCGGGGAGGATGACGCCAGCCTGGCCGCAAGCAGAGGGGCCGGAGCTCCCTGCCTCTCCCAGCTCCACGGCCCTGGGCCGGTGCCTGCAGACATGGATGCGCTTGTGTGTACAGCAGGTTCGCGGAGCAGTCTGGACTTGGGAAAAGTGAACCAGGCACGGCTCTGTGGTCCTCCCACTAGTTTGGCTGCATCTCCCACCCATGGCCAGAGCCCATCGCTTCTCCAGTCACACGCAGGAGCTAAACAGGCTGGTCCCATTGAAATCACTGAAATCAAAACTTTGGCCCTGCTTCCAAATAAAGCTTCTTCTTTTTTTTTTTTTGAGACTGAGTCTCCCTGTCGCCAAGGCTGGAGTGCAATGGCATGATCTCAGCTCACTGCAACTTCTGCCTCCTGGGTTCAAGCAATTACTCTGCTTCAGCCTCCCGAGTAGCTGGAATTACAGGTGTGAGCCACCATACCCGGCTAATTTTTGTATTTTATTTTATTTTTTGAGTCTCGCATTTTTGCCCAGGCTCGAGCGCAGTGGCACGACCTCAACTCAGTGCAACCTCCGCCTCCTGGGTTCAAGTGATTCTCCTGCCTTAGCCTCCCAAGTAGCTGGGACTACAGGCATGCGCCACCACACCTGGCTAATTTTTGTATTTTTAGTAGAGACAGGATTTCACCGTGTTGGTCAGGCTGGTCTCGAACTCCGGACCTCGTGATCCACCCGCCTCGGCCTCCCAAAGTGCTGGGATTACAGCATGAGCCACCGTGTCAGGCCCCAAATGAAGCTTCTTTCCAGGATCAGAAGCTCGACTTGGGAAGCAGGGGTCTGCAGTCTTGTCTTATTTTCCTTGTTCCATCTCCCACCCACATTCCGACACCACCCGTCCACTCGAGATTCTGTCCCCTCCAGAGATGAGCAGGTGAGGAAGGACGGCTCAGAACAGCCAAGTATTGCCCATGTCTGGAGCTGTTTTTGCTGACTGTCAGTGCTTTCCCTGTGGCAGATGTCCAGAGGTGGGATAGGGGGGCACTTTTGTGGGCATTTTGGGGCCTCTGGCCCTGGTTTCTGCTTTGCCCAATTCCTTGTTGCAGGGTCGCCTTTCCAGCCCGGCCGTCTTGCCGGGGCAGGTGATACTGCAAGGGGTCCCCTCTCATGAGCACCTGTCTCCCTCCATGGTGTCCATCTAACCCCTGGAGGAGGTCAGGATGGGAAGCCTTCCCCACTGCCACCCTCTCCCTCACCATGACACTGAAGACTGCTCCATCTGGCATCTCCCTGGGGGGAGTCAAGCCCCAGGGTCCATCTCCCCGAATGCCAGATGATGTGCATCTTGGTGTCCTGAGGACGCCTTCTGTGCATTCCCCTCAGGTGCCCTGGTACAGGAGGCTTGGCATTTAGCTGGCGTCCAGCCAGGGGGAAAAGGCCGGCTTCCTTCCTGGAAAGCACTGCCCTCTGTGGGGGGGTGTCACCTGAAGCCCCTCACTCAGCTTAAGAGTGGAACTCTTTGTTATTTATTTATTTATCTTTTAGAGATGGCAGTCTCACTATGTTAGTCAGGCTGGTCTTGAACTCCTGGACTCAAGCAATCCTCTTGCCTCAGCCTCCTGAGTAGCTGGGACTATAGGCTTGCACCATGACATCCAGCTAATTTTTGTATTTATTATTATTATTATTGAGATGGAGTCTTGCTCTGTCACCCAGGCTGGAGTGCAGTGGTGCAATCTTGGCTCGCTGCAACCTCCACCTCCTGGATTCAAGTGATTCTCTTGCCTCAGCCTCCTGAGTAGCTGGGATTACAGGCATGTGCCACCACACCCAGCTAATTTTTGTACTTTTAGTAAAGACAGGGTTTCACCATGTTGGTCAGGCTGGTCTCGAACTCCTGACCTCGTGATCCGCCCACTTCAGCCTCCCAAAGTGCTGGGGTTACAGGTGTGAGCCACCCCACCTGGTCAAGGGCAGAACTCTTTTAATAAATCCTCCCCCAAGGATGACTTTGATGCAGGCAGGCGGGGGCCACATGGGATAGATCTGTTCTCCCGCCGAGTCCTGAAGGTGTGTCTGGCAACCCTCTTAAGGTGTGGGCGCTGCCCATACCTTGCTCTCAGCCTTAGGTCTCTGCGGAAATTCCTGAAGACTAGGAAAATCTTGTCCTTCTCTTCTGCATATACTCTGATTTAGTTCTCATGACTGACACCTTTGTGGGGAAGGTTTTTTCTTTCCTTGTTTTTATTTGAAACAGAGTCTCTCTCTGTTGCCCAGGCTGGAGTGCGGTGTCACGATCTCAACTCACTGCAACCTCTACCCCTCAGGTTCAAGTGATTCTCCAGCCTTAGCCTCCCCAGCAGCTGAGACTACAGGCACAGGCCACTATTGTTCTATTTTTTATTTTTTTGAGATGGAGTCTCTCTCTGTTGCCCAGGCTGGAGTGCAGTGGCATGATCTCAGCTCACTGCAACCTCCACCTCCCGGGTTCAAGTGATTCTCCTGTCTCAACCTCCTGAGTAGCTGGGATTACAGACACTCACCACCATGCCCAGCTAATTTTTGTATTTTTAGTAGAGACAGTGTTTCACCATGTTGACCAGGCTGGTCTTGAACTCCTGACCTCAAGTGATCCACCTGCCTCAGGCTCCCAAAGTGCTGGGATTACAGGTGTGAGCCACCGTGCCCGGCTTTTAGAAAGTTTCTTCTTATGCCACTTGACAGGCTGGAAAACTGAAGCCCATAGATAGAAACAGGTGAATAGTGGGACAGACAAAACTCCAATGAATGGCCAGGTGTAGTGGATGACACCTGTAATCCCAGTATTTTGGGAGGCTGGAGTGAGAGGATTGCTTGAGCCCAGGAGTTAGAGACCAACTTGGACAATGTAGCAAGACCCTGTCTCTACGGAAAATTAAAAAATTAGGTGGGCATGATGGCACATGCCTGTAGTCCCAACTACTTGGGAGGCTGACGCTGGAGGATTGCTTGAGCCCGAGAGATGGACGCTGCAGGGACCTGCGATCATGCCACTGCACTCCAGCCTGGGTGGCAGAGTTTGTTTGAGACCCTGTCTCAAAACAAACAATCCAACAACCTCCAACTTGGCTCTGACGCCTCCAAAGTCTGTGTCCTTCCCAGTGCACTGACCCAGGAACAGAGCTGCGTATACCCCAGGCACTAGCAAATACCTTAGTGCTTACTGACCGAGGGAGGGGGCATCACTTCTGGCTGATAGGAGCTGTGGGGGCTGGAGGGGCTTGACCTCCCAGGGAGGATGCAGCCCAGGTAGATGGAAGCCCCATCAAAGCCGTCCCTGCACCAGCTGGCTGGGGCTGGGGCCCCCCTGCCAGCCCTGCTTCTGCCACTGTCTTGGTTGTTTCTGGGAGGTGGCTCCTTGGCTGGGTTTTGGGGACACAGCTGCCCCCCAACCCCCGCCGGCACCCTGCAGCCTGGCATATCTCCAGAGCTGGTTGACTCATCTAGAAATGACATTGCGTCTTGGCTGCCAGAGCCAGCTGGAGAAACTTATTTAGGCCTGCCCTGGGGGAGTTGGGGCTTAGGGGCAGAAAGGCAGGCAGGGCCAGGGTGCATCCATCCTCCGGCGCTGGGAAGCTGCTGGGTCTGGCATGGTACCCACTGACGCCGAGCCACTGTGGCCAGAACTCTAACCCTCCGGAGGTGCTGCATCCCGCCCCCACCCCGTGGCTCTGTCTGTGCCTTGGCAGTCTCCTTGGATGCTCTGAGATTCAGGCTCCAGTTCCTCCTCTTCAACAACTGTCAGTCGCAAAGCCCTTGACCTCCCCAGAGTCTCCCTGCCCCTCTCTGTCCTCCCAGCCCGTCCCTGGCTCATGCCTTGCTGTCCTTCTCCAGAACTGTTCCAGAAGCCACCTTCCTGCTCTGCCTGTCTTCCTGCTCACCCACCACAATCTGTTCTTCAGTTCTTCACATGCTGCCAGAGTGAGCTTCCTCCCTCCCTCCCTCCCTTTCTTCCTTCCTTCCCTCCTTCCTCCCTCCCTCTCTCCCTTCTTTCTTTCTCTCTCTCTCTTTCTTTCTCCTCCTTCTTCCATTCTCTTCCTTCTTCTTTTTTTCTTCCTTCCCTCCCTCCCTCCCTCCCTCCCTTCCTTCCGTCCTTCCATCCTTCCTTCCAGACAGGGTCTCCCTGTGTTGCCCAGGCTGGTCTTGAACTCCTGGCCTCAAACGATCCTGCCCATGCTGCCTCCTGAGTAGCTGGAATTACAGGTGGGTGTCACTGTGCCTGGCTTACAGAGTGAGCTTTCTGACACCACGACCCTTTCCTGCTCAGAAGCCTTGCATGGCTCCCTGGGGCCTCGGGAACTAGGTCCAGCTCCTTATCCTGGCATTTAAAGCCCCTCATGAACTTCCCTGGTAACCCTGGGAGCCTTATTCCTCCACTGCAGTCCTGCCACACAGGTTCCCTTTTGATTCCGTAGGCCACGCCTCCCTCTCCCTCTCTTTCCCCATCCTCACTCCCTTCTCCATATGTCCAAAGCATTCTAGGCCCTTCAAGGGCCACCATCTCTCCATGGATTCCTCCCTGTTGCTGGGCCTGACCCTCTCTCCCTCCTGTCTTTAGTACGCCCCAGTACCGTCTTCCTGGAGTCTCGGTTACGTATGTTCTGACTCCTCTCCCAGCCCTGTCTGTGAGTTTTAGCCAGGCCCAGGTCTGGTTCTAATCTTTCTCTGCACTCCAGCTCAAAGCATGGTCAGGCATATGGATAGCTGGGTAAAAGTCACTGCTGGCTGAGTGAAGAGTCGACTGACAAACTGTTTGTATTCATTTGTTTATTCAACCAATGTTGATTGAATGCCAATTAAGTGGCATACTAGTTTAAATGCTGTAGATATAGGCGGCTGGGTGCGGTGGCTCACGCCTGTAATCCCAACACTTTGGGAGGCCGAGGCAGGCAGGTCACCTGAGGTCAGAAGTTCAAGACCAGTTTGGGCAACATGGCAAAACCCTGTCTCTACTAAAAATACAAAAAATCAGCTGGGCATGGTGGTGCGCGCCTGTAGTCCCAGCTACTTGGTAGGCTGAGGCAGGAGAATCGCTGAACCCAGGGGGCAGAGGTTGCAGTGAGCTGAGATCGCACCACGGCACTCCAGCCTGGGAAACAGAGCAAGATTCTGTCTCTAAATAAATAAATGCTGTATAGATATAGCAATGAATAAAACAGATAAAAACGTCTCTCTCCTGAGGGAACTTACATTCTAGTTGGGGGAGATAGATGACAAGCAAGATATATAAGTATTGCGAATTTTATTGTAAAGTTCACAGTATTTCAGATAATAATAAAGGCTTAGGAGGAGGCAGTGTTAGGAAGGGAAATGGGGAGAGTGTGAGTATTGGGAGGAGAGGGCAGCAATTTGATGTAGGGTCGCCAGAGAGGCCTCACTGAGAAGGTAGTTGTTGAATAAAGACCTGTAGGGGGTGAAGGAGCGAATTATGTGGATATTTGGGGGAAGAGTAAGTCAGGAGTGTACCCAATGGGTACACAACAAGGTGGCTACTCTGATGAGTGCAGAGAGAGGGGGAGGAGAGGGAGGGGAGGACAGAGAGATGATGGGTGCCAGATGATCGGTTCTAAGAGGGGAGACATCTGGCTTTTGTTTTCCGCATCTATTGAAATGATCGTGTAGTTTTGTCCTTTATCTGATTACTACAGTTTAGTACATTGACCGATATTTACATGCTTAACCAACCTTGCATTCCTGGGAAGTGTGCTCCATGGTCACGGTGGATGATCGTTTTTACGTATTGCTGGATTTGACTTTGTTGAGGATTTTTGCATGTACATTCATCAGAGATATTGGTGTTCGGTTTTCTTGTGGTGCCGTCGTCTGTTTTGGTATCAGGGTAGTGGCCTTGTAATGAGTTGGCAAGTGTTCCTTCCTCTTCTGGTTTTTGGAAGACTTTATGAGGAATTTGTTAATTCATCTTTAAACATTTGGAAGAATTCACCAGTGAAGCCATCTGGTTCTGGGCTTCTGTTTGTGGAAAGTTTTTTGATTGCTAACTCAATATTTACTTGTTATAGGTCAATTCAAATTTTCTATTTCTTCTTGAGTTGTTTCAGTAGTTTGTATCTTTTTAGGAATTTGTACATTTATTCTAGGTTAATCTAATTTGTTGGCACACAATAGTTCATATAACAGTTCCTTCTAATTCTTTTAATTTCTGTAAGGTCAGTAGTAATGTCCCCCTTTTATTCCTAATTTTAATAATTTGAGTCTTTTTTTTCAGTCAGTTTATCTAAAGGTGTGTCCATCTTGCTGATCTTTTCAAAGAACCAACTTTTGGTTTCATCAATTTTTCTCTATTATTTGCTTTTTTTTTTTTGAGATAGGGTCTGGCTTTGTTTCCCAGGCTTGAGCTCCCGGCTTCAAGCAATCCTTCGGCCTCAGCCTCGTCTCCCTAAGCACTGGGATTATAGGAGAGAGCCACCCCATCTGGCTGGCTTATTTTGAGTAGAATCTGGCTACTCTGGGGGCAAGGGCAGAAGCAGAGAGAAGTGAGGAGGCTATTGCTAGAACGGAGGTGAGATGATAGGGCTTGGACCAGAGTGGCAGCAGTGGAGGTGCTGAGAGCCAGTTGGATTACGTCTGTATTTTGAATGTAGAGCTATCAGAATTTCCTGATGAATTCCAGGAAGGAATGAGTCCATCCATCCATCCACCCACCCACCCACCACTTCACTTCTCAGATTGCAGGAACCAAAGTCCTTCCTGCAGGATTTCTGCTTTGAAGGAGTAGGTCCTGGGCAGATAGGCTCCAAACTCTTCTTGGGAAAAGCCCATGGGAAGATGGTCCTGTGTGCTAGTGTGTGCCTGCGTCTAATATGAGTGTGTGCATGTTCATTCTTGTGTGTATGCATTAAAATAAACATACCAGCCGGGCACAGTAGCTCACGCCTATAATCCCAGCACTTTAGGAGGCTGAGGTGGGTGGATCACTTGAGGTCAGGAGTTTGAGACTAGCCTGGCCAACATGGCAAAACCCCATCTCTACTAAAAATACAAAAATTAGCCAGTGGTGGTGGTGGCGGGTGCCTGTAATCCCAGCTACTCGGGAGGCTGAAGCAGGAGAGTTGCTTGAACCCAGGAGGCAGAGGTTGCAGTGAACTGAGATCGCACCACTGCATTCTAGACTGGGCAACAAAACAAGACTCTGTCTCAAAAAAAAAAAAAAAACACACATGAATATACTAGCTGGGCATGCTGGCTCACACCTGTGAGGCCAAGGTGGGCGAATCACTGAGGTCACGAGTTCGAGATCAGCCTGAGCGACATGCTCTGTCCCGTGCCCCGTCTCCACTAAAAATATATTTTTAAAAATTAGCTGGGCGTGGCAGTGGGCACCTGTAATCCCAGCTACTCTGGAGGCTGAGACAGGAGAGTCGCTTGAACCCAGGAGGCGGAGGTTGCAGTGAGCCAAAATCGTGCCGCTGCACTCCAGCCTGGGTGACAGAGTGAGACTCCATTTCAAAAAAAGAAAAAAGAAAGAATACACTTGTACATACAATGTACATTTAGTGTGAATGTACATTTAAATTTAGCATGAATAAATAAACATGCTAAATGTATATTGTATGTATGAATATGTCTATTTTAATTTGTGTGTGCGTGTGTGGGGGGGGTGTATGTGCGAGTGTGTCTGTGTGCTGTTGTGTACACTTGTCTGTGCCTGGGCGTGCACACCCACGTCAGGACATGCAGATAACTGCGTGGGATGTGCCTGTGTGCACATGTGCGCCTGCAGCTAAGTATAGCTTTTCTCCTGCTACTTTGGTGGCTATAACTGCACTGTGTGGGCAGGATGATTTTTGGTGGCACCGTGTGTCTGCTCCCAGATTTCCTGAAGTAGGGCCAAATCATGCTGCTTGTTTCATGGAAATGAGTTTTTCTGAGAATATGAAGTCCGATCCGGGGCCTTCCCTGGGGGAGCTCATGCCCTGTGGCCACCTGCAGAAACAGAGGGTTCCATCTTTCCAGGCCTCTTGGCAAGGGAAGTGGACTTCCCGGCTGTTAATTAGGGTCCAGACACGCACGCAGCAGGTCCTGGCTCACGCTGCCTTCCTTGGCCTTCTTCCCAGAGCTGCTGCCCTTCAGAGGAGAAGGGGTTTGTGCTCAGAGGGGGGACTGCGCCCAAGGCAGGGGCTCCGCTGTCACTGACCTGGTGGCGTGAGGATGTGGGTGCACATTGGCGGTCCCCCTCAGGTGGGCTCTGTGGTCAAGGTGGAGGGGCAGGAGTGGGGCATGGGAGACAGCACGCAATGGGGTGCCTGAAAGACCTGAAGGACATCATTCCTTCTTCTTCCCTTACCCGCTGTGTGACTTGTGTGACCTAGGGCAAGATCCGGACCTTGCTGAGCCTCAATTTTCTTTTCCTTTTTTTTTTTTTTGAGATGGACTTTCGCTCTTGTTGCCCAGGCTGGAGTGCAGTGGCGCAATCTCGGCTCACTGCAACCTCCGCCTCCCGGGTTCAAGCGATTCTCCTGCCTCAGCCTCCTGAGTAGCTGGGACTACAGGCGCACGCCACCGTGCCCAGCTAACTTTTGTATTTTTAGTAGAGATGGGGTTTCACCATGTTGGCAAGGCTGGTCTCAATCTCTCGACCTTGTGATCTGCCCGCCTCGGACTGCCAAAGTGCTGAGATTACAGGCGTGAGCCACCGCGCCCGGCCTGCTGAGCCTCAATTTTCTTAGCAATAAAATGGGAGTGCTACTCCTGACCTCTCGGTTTCATTAAAGAGGTAAGTGAACTTCGCAGCCGGTTCTAATTGCTATGACGATGCCACAAAATGTAGTGTCTTAAAATGACAGCAACATTTATTTTGCTCAGAAATGTGCAGTTTCGGCCAGGCTTGAGAGCAAGAGAGGCTGATATCTCTTTTCCCCTTGGTGTTAGCTAGGCAGGGCGATGGTAAGGGGCTGGATCACCGAAGGGGTGGGGCCTGCCTGGCAGAGGATGCAGCTGTTGACTGAGACCTCAACAGAAGCTATGGGCTGGAGCTCCTGCCTGTGGCCTCTCCGTGTGGTGTGGGTTTCCTCACAACATGGTGTCTGGGTTAAACAAGGACTAACGTCCTGAGATAGAGGGCCAGGTGGAACTGTATTGCCTTTCATGACCTACCCTTGAAAGTTACCATGAATGTAACTTCATTCTCTGCATTCTAGTGCATTCACCTGCATTCTTTTTTTTTTTTTTTTTAACCTGAGCACAATTACTTCCTGCTCCGATGAATGGGGCAAAGAAATGAACTCTAGGCAGGGCGCGGTGGCTCATACCTGCGATCCCAGCCCTTTGGGAGGCCAAGGCGGGAGGATTACCTGAGATCAGGAGTTCAAGACCAGCCTAGCCAACCTGGTAGGATGCAGTCTCTACATAAATACAAAAATTAGCCTGGCATGATGGCAGATGTCTGTAATCTCTTGAACCCAGGAGAATCTCTTGAACCCGGGAGGCAGAGGTTGCAGTGAGCTGAGATTGTGCCTTTGCACTCCAGCCGGGGTGACAGACAAACACACTGTCTAAAAAAAAAAAAAAAAAAAAAAAAGGCCGGGTGCAGAGGCCCAGTGCAGTGGCTCATACCTGTAATCCCAGCCCTCTGGGAGGTCGAAGCAAGAGGCTCACTTTAGGTCAGGAGTTTGAAACCAGCCTGGCCAACATGGTGAAACCCAGTCTTTACTAAAAATACAAAAATTAGCTGGGTGTGGTGTCTTGTACCTATAATCCCAGCTACTCAGGAGGCTGAGGCAGGAGAATCGCTGGAACCCTGGAGGTGGAGGTTGTAGTGAGCTGAGATCGTGCCACCGCACTCCAGCCTGGGCGACAGAGCTAGACTCCCCCTCAAAAAATAAATAAATGAAAATAAAATAAATACCATAGCATGTTAGATGGGGATGAGTTCTATGGAGAGCAAGAGCAGGGAAACCGGACAGAGTGACGGGGCAATACAAGCGGCCAGGGGAGGCCTCGCTCAGACTGTGGCACTCCAGAAGCGAGTGTGGGAAGGAGCCACGTGAGTCTAGGGTGGGGCAGGGAAGCGTGGTCCCTGCGGGGGAGCGACCTGCGCAGAAGCCCTAAGGGAGAACGTGTGGCTGGTGATTTTATTGGTCAAAGCAAGATATAACACCAGCCCAAGTTTACCGTGGCAGGGGCCTTCATACAAAGGTGTGACTGTTGAGAGGCCTGATTAATTTGGGGCCATTTTGTAGTTGTGGACCACATGGTTTAACGGGCACTCTCTGGCTGCCACGTTGAGAATAGAATGAAAGAGGACAGGCTGGGTGTGGAGCCTCACACCTGCCATCCTAGGACTTTGGGCGGCTGAAGTTGGAGAATCGCTTGAGCTTAAGCTCAGGAGTTTGAGACCAGCCTGGGCCACATAGAAAAAATTAAAATACAAATAAAAAAGAAATTAAAAAAAAAAAGAGGCTGGGCACGGTGGCTCACACCTGTAATCCCAGCACTTTGGGAGGCTGAGGCGGGCAGATCACGAGGTCAGGAGTTCAAGACCAGCCTGACCAACATGGAGAAACCCCGTCTCTACTAAAAATACAAAATTAGCTGGGCTTAGTGGCGTACGCCTGTAATCCCAGCTACTCAGGAGGCTGAGGCAAGAGAATCACCTGATCCTGGGAGGCAGAGGTTGT
>CAUYLG010070923.1:0-12558 GCA_963573385.1 Cacajao melanocephalus
TTATTGGTGTATAGGAATGCTTGTGATTTCTGCACATTGATTTTTGTATCCTGAGACTTTGCTGAAGTTGCTTATCTGTTTAAGGAGATTTTGTGCTGAGACGATAGGGTCTTCTAAATATACAATCATGTCGTCTGCAAATAGAGACAATTTTACTTCCAGTTTTCCTAATTGAATATCATTTTTCTTGCCTAATTGCTCTGGCTAGAACTATTTTTCTAAGAAAACTTTCTACAATGGAGATATTTTTGAAAAAACCAAAGCAAGTGAAACACATAATCAATCCAGTTATGATATATTTATGTGGTTGATGCAACAAAATATAGGAAATCTAAACTATCCTGAGCCATTTGCCATGTATGATTATTGAAATTTAAAAGGGGAGTGAACTGGTTGGTTGAGCAGTTTCAAGTGACATGCTTAAGACAGCTTATTGACATATGATGAGATTGTATTTTAAGAAAAACTATGGAAGCAAACGTGTAGATAGTAATTAGAAGTGTAAAACTATTTTAAAATTATGGATAAATAGCAGTATTGATGGCGTAACTATGAATGGAAATGTTCAAAGGCGGAGTTTATTTATATATGGTGTAGATACCAGGAATGAAAACTCAAAGACACAGACCTTGCCTTTTATTCATCACTAGAGGTCAGAATCTAGGGTGAGACTTACAAAGAGAAAATTGCAAATGATCCAAGAAGTACTATGATAAAGTCATGCCAAAAAAAAAACCAACAACAAAAAAAAGGGGGATTATGGCCTACTATACAACTCTGAGTGAGGCTTCCAAGCAGAGGCTGGAAGCTTTTCTGATATTGATTTTGTTTAATTATAAAATCATAAAAAAATTGAGTATAATAGAAATATGGAATATATAGAAAGCAAAAACAAGAAAATATAAATTACCCATGATTTACCTCCCAAAACACATTAGTATTAGTTTTGAATATTTCATTACATATATTTTTGCTATTAGTTTTGAATATTTCATTACATATATTTTTGCATCTATTTTAAAGGATTGTGTTCTTATTGTGTGCATAATTATCTTTTGTAAAAATTTAACTTTAAAATGTAGAATAAACAAGTAGAAACAAGAAAATATCAGATAGTATTACTTCTTATGCAGAGAATTAAATTGTGGTGATGTGATTGAAAGTCATTGAGTGGATTTTTAGATTGGATGGTCAAAGAAGGCTCTCTGTGGAGGTTCTACATAATCTTGGAATATGTGACATGGCAAGCACTGTAATTGGCTACGGAAAAAAACAGGTGAAAATCAGTGCAATCTATGGAAACAATGTCGTACAGATTTCCTGAAAGGGTCAAACTCAGCATGTTTGAGGAACAGGAACAAAAGACAGCATAACTGAATTGTAGTGGCAGGTTCAGGAGTAGTAGATGAGACAAGATTATGTATTCACAGGTACAGAGTTTTGTAAATGGGCAAGGCTAGAAGGAGAATACTTCCTTAGGCATCATAGTAGCACAAGTGAGGGGTCATGCTAGCTTGATCTGCTGTGGCTATAGACGAGAGGTAAAGAGTAGTGAGTTCAGGGGTCATTTTAATAGCAGAGAAGTCAAGATTTACTAATGACTTAGATCTAGAGAATTAAGAAAAAGAAGAAATCTTGGGTGACACCTAGATTTTGATTTAGAAAAACTATAGTCATGCGCCACATAATGTTTCAGTCAACAGTGGACCACATAGATGCCAGTGGTCTTATAAGAGTATAATGGAGCTGAAAAATTCCTATTGCCTATAGATGTCATAGCTGTTATAGCATCATAGCACAACATAGTACTCACATATCTGTGCTGATGCCAGTGTTAATTACTGAAGAAAGAAAAATTTAAAAATAAATTTAGTGTAGCCTAAGTGTACAATGTTATAAAGCATCCAGTAGTGCACAGTAATGTCCTAGGCCTTCACATTTACTCACCAATCATTAACTGACTCACCCAGAGCAACTTTAAGTCTTGCAAGCTCCATTCATGGCAAATGCACTATATAGGTGTATCCTTGTTTTATCTTTTATACTGTATTTTTACTGTACCTTTTCTCTATTTAGATATGTTTAAATATATGTACACTTACCATTGTGTTACAATTGTCTACAGCATTCAGTGCAGTCACATGTTGTATAGGTTTGTAGCCTAGGAGCATAGGTTACAGCATATAGGCTAGGTGTGTAGTAGGTTATCCCATCTAGGTTTATGTAAGTACACTCTAGGATGTTTGCACAGCAATGAAATTGCCTAATGCTGCACCTCTCAGAATGTAGTCCTGTCATTAAGTGATGCATGAGTGTACATGGATGATAGCTTAGTGTGACTTACTTACTCATCCTGGTATGTCTAAGACTTTCCCAGTCTCAGCACTGAAAGTGCTGTGTCCTGAGAAAACCCTTAGTCCTAGGCAAATTGGGACAGCTGTTCAAACTAAATATGACTTAATGTGAAGCAGGTTTTATTGTTGTGGGTGGGAGGAACAAGAATCAAAAGTCATATTTTGTTTTTTCATATTTTGAAGTATGAAATACCTCTACTCATCAGAGTTGAAGGAGGAGCATTAATAGGACAGAAATAAGAATGATGAAATATCATTTAAATAACAGAAAAATATGGAGGGAATTAATCCAGTTCAAATGTCTTGTATTACAGTTGTTCTGTATTGCTGAAAACATTGTATAATCGTGATCTGCTCAAGAAATTCAGATGTATATTGTTAGCTTATGGATGTTGATTATTATAGCAATTAGATTGCTTTCCAAATAACTGGTTGAATTGTTATTGAATTACTCAAAATATTTCTGTTTAAACCAAGTGACAATGGTATCAGATTCAGATTATCAGAGGTATTGATTCAATGAAAAAAGTTATATGTTTATTTGCATAAAACCTTACATATGCGTTAAATGTAAACATGTTCAAAATCCCTCTTACAGCTACTTTTCCTCTAAATCCCACATGCTTTGTCTGATCTTTTCCTTCACAAAGTCTTCAAGTACTTTGGCTGTCAGTTTAAATAATTTATCTCAAACATAGAAAACTGAAGCAAGGACTACTCTATGTTTAGTTTTAACCACTGATTAAGTACTTTAGATGTGAAAGAGGTATAGGAAGGGGACAGGAATTTTGTGATGGCAAAGTTTTCTAAGAGAAAAATTTGCCTTATGATATCTTGTTACATTGGCATTTATATTGCTTAGTGTACAGAGAAAATTGTCGAAGTGGTTGTAAGCTTTAGAGTCATAGGGTACAGATGAACATTCTGTCTGAATTGCCATACACACATGCATTTGTATTTAAGAACTTCTGGCCAGGTGTGGTGGCTCATGCCTGTAATCCCAGCACTTTGGGAGGTTGAGGTGGGTTGATCACCTGAGCTCAGGAGTTGAAGACGAGCCCGGTCAACATGGTAAAACCACGTCTCTACTAAAAATACAAAAATTAGCCAGGTGTGGTGGCGGGTGCCTGTAATCCCAGTTACTCAGGAGGTTGAGGCAGGGAGAATTGCTTAAACCTGGGAGGCGGAAGTTGCAGTGAGCCAAGATCATGCCACTACATTCCAAGCTGGGAGACAGAGCAAGAAAAAACTTCTGTGCATATAATCATTCAGTCTTCTGTATAACAGATCCTTAGCAAAGGCATTCATTTTGTTTTCAAACAGTTATTGATAATTTTATTCATAAGCATTCTCCTCATCGTTATATAACAGAGGAATTCTAAAAATTTCCCAAGCCCAAAATATTTCCTTCCCTCTAGTCCTTCAGCTGAACTTACAATTTTCACATGGTTATATACTTGGATTCTTTTAGTATAGTTACTGAAGACTTAAAAACGGAAATACTGGCCAGGTGTGAAGGCCCACACCTGTAATCTCAGCACTTTGGGAGGCTAAGGCAGGAGGATCCTTTGAGCCCAGGAGTTCGAGACTAGCCTGGGAAACATAGTGAGATCCTGTTTCTACAAAAAATACAGAAATTAGCTGGGTGTAGTGGTGCCTGTGCCTGTAGTCCCAGCTACTTGGGAGGCTGAAGCGGGAGGATTGTTTGAGCGCAGGAATTCCAGGCTGCAGTGAGCTATGATTGTGCCACTGCACTCCACCCTGGGTGACAGAGTGAGACCCTGTCTCGAAAAGTAAATAAAATTTAAAAATTAAATACTTACTAGTGTGGACACCACATTAATAAGCAATCATTAGCATATTATTTAAAATTATTTATCAGCTTATCTACAAGAACTTGAATAATCAAGACATAGAACAGGCATCCTTTTGATTTGAGATGGAAATCAGAAGGTACAATTTCTTAAGACGCATATGTTGAAGGCATGCTATTTACCTCCTAACTTCTTTTCTAAAATGTGATATTAGCATATACTGACGTAGCCCTTCTTAGGTCCTGCTCAAAACAAATATAGGGCAATAGTAATATGGTAAGAAGGGGAGAAGAGATATGCTGTTAGTGTAACAATATATTGATGTTACATCATTAAATTACCAATTTTATCAAGATAGCAATTTATGATGTTTTTTCATTATACCACTTTAGTTCATCCCTGCCTGCTACACTCAGAATCTGAAGCCCCTTACCTTAATGTGCATGATCGGACTGAACCGAGATTATCATCATGAAAAGGAAGCTGGACTTGTGAGGATGGACGGGATCTGAGAAGACCGGAAGAACAACGGTGAAGTAAAGTAGAAAGAGTGAGAACACTGGGTGGTCCAATCTGATGGAGATTCATCTGGACGGTAGGAAAAGGGGGAGTTTTGGGAAATGAAGTAAATAATGGTTCTGGGCTATCTACGAGCTTAATCATTAAATTTTCTAAGTTTACTTTCATGTAATGGCAGCTTTTTCCACATCTATCTTGATCTTTATCTCAATCTCTATCTATAGCAGATCTTAAAAAATATGTTCAATGTTTTCATTTTAGAGAACAGTACATTGAGGTTCGAGGAATTTAAGAGACCTACCAATGACTACTAGTTAAATGTACATATTTTAAGAACTGATATTTTTTCTTTCTATGCCACATGATTTTAGTTACTGTCTTTCAGCAAGTTAACTGCAGAAGGGAGCAGCTTTCTGGTAAAGCTGAAATCACTGAAAAAAAAAACAAAATCTCATATAAATCTCTAGTTTGTAATATGCTTGGACAGATTATTTTGGACTAGATAACCCCCAAATTAACATTATCCTCATCAACAAACAATAAAGATTTAGGAAAATTGCCTAGATTATTTAATAAAATAGCTTGTTTCAGATAAAGATACTTAAGGGACTTTTTCTAGAGAGAGAAAAATTCTTAAATGATACAGAACGATTTTATATAATAGGAAATGAGACAGTGAGGCTCCCTTTGTCCTTCTCAGTGCCTATTCCAATGAGTTAGATTTGTGATTTGTGTGAGCCTAGAAGCAGAGTAGGTACTCTGTATCTACTGTTTGACTGGATGTTCCATTTTAAAGGGATAAGCCATTGGAATTTCCACAGGTAAGAAAAGCTAACTCACTCAATGACATGACAGCTCCTCAGAAGTGAGAACACTGTTAAGTAAGGTTCACATTCCATTTAATGTTGTTTTTAATTGAGTAACAACAAACCTTTTTTTTTATTGCGGAGATTTGCTTAAATTGTGTCTAGTAGAAACAAAATGGTTCAAACATATGATCAAGTTAAATACGATAATTGTGAAAAGGGGAAAAACAAGCAACAACTGGAAAATATATATTGAAATGTTTAATTGACCAAGATTAGAAATAAAAAGTGAGCATAGGGGAAATTTATGCTAGGAAATGAAAACAAGGCATTTTAAAAATATTGTTATTTTAAGAATATTTGATCAAAAACCAAAGAGATGTATGTATACACATAACAGCATCTTTAATCTTTAAGAAAGGAAAGTAAATACTATAAGCTAATTCCAAAAAAAGAAAAGGTAGCAAAAGAAAAGCTCACTTTGGTTCCCTAGGAGTCAATTCTAGTCTCGTACTTGTTCAGATGAGTTTAAATTTAGGGCAAAAAGATTGTTTTTCATTGCTTAAGTAAGTCAATTTGGCAAATATGTAGTTTTGATGTTAGTCAGGTTTGCAATTCATTCATGGAAATGAATTGTGCAATGGCCATACTATATGTTCCTGCTGAATGACACAAAGACACTTCAAATTATTTGAGAGCTGAATGTAACCAGTTATTGGGTTTTCTGCTGCTGCTCTGCCTTTGACCAGAGAAGCAGAAGAGAAAATGGCTAGTAGAGTGATAACTGTGAGAAAAATAACTACCTCAGTCATCTCTCAACTTCTCAGAAGTACTTTATTAATTTTTGCCTGTGGTTCCTACTTTATATATAACTGGGCATTTTCTATGTAAATATCTCCTTCAGACTTTGTGTCAGGTTTCTTTGTAACCCCCTATACTTATCACACAGTAAGAGATTCCACCAGCTGGTCCTTTGTTCATTGTCAGTGAAATTAAAACTCAGTGACACAGAGCTAATATTTCCCTTGATGTTTGCACAGCATAATTGAGATATGATTTCTCTTATATTACCTAGTGTTAGGGACATTAGTAACAATCTAGAAATATTTCGCATTTTGTGAATTTAAAACATTTAAATAATTTGAGGCTAACAGCTCCGATCTAGAAGCAGAAAACTAAATCTTGAATTGTCTGAGTAGGTACTTACAGAAAAGTGTTGCTAACTTTCCTCCAGAAACCAAATAATGTTTATTTCACAAGAGATCATTTTAAAAAGTGGTAAACCAATGGTTGTTGAAAAGGGCCATGGAATGATGTCTTGATTCATTTTTTTTCACAGAAAAATGTGAAGACAAGCCTTCAGTTCCGTTCTTGACCACTAGCATGGAACTAAACAAACAATTAAACTTGTCAGAAAAAAAATCTGCTGTATTTTAAGGTACAGTTTCATGCATTGGTTTACTTTCTCTCTGGCTAGTTATAAGAGCTTGAAAAAATAAAAAGTCCAGGAAATAATGTGCCCTGGGAACCAAACTCAAACTGCAAACTCAGCTTCCAGTTCTCTCAATGATCCTGGGGTTTAGCTTGAGTGACAATGGAATCCCCAGCCAGCCAATTAGAGCGTGGTTGAAGTCGAGTAAGGCTGAGAACTGCAAGAAACAAAGTCATGCTAGAATGTACAGGTGGGTGAGGAATACTAGGAAGTGCACTGCCACTGGCAGAAGTGATTAGGCTTGATTTAAATTGCGTTTTCTAACACTGGTACTAGAGCAGGGAACAGCCGGATTTACATGGAATGGGTGGGCTTTTTTTTCTGAACAGTAGCTGCCATAAAGGCAGAGTTAGAAATGAGCATGCTGCAAAGCATTGGGATGAGCTCATTAGCCACATTTCACTTTTATGACATTCTGTAAATGGCATTCCATATAGATTTTGCCTGGGTTTCTTGCAATCTGAAATCGGTGTTTCTGTGAGTGGTGAAATATGAAAGAAACGGTTTATTTTTAAGGCAGTTAATAGTTTTGAGAATTTGTGCAGTTTGTAATAACTGTCAGTTCTAAAACCTTGGACACTGTATTTTTTTTTAACCAAATTGGCTACTGCTTTTATGATTTTTTCTTCTAGTACAGTTTATAAAATCAGGGATGGCTCATACAAGGGAATTCTGTCCTGGGGCAAATAGAAAAATATTTGTAATTGGTATTACAAGTACTGAGTAACTAATTCTGTGAGCAGATATTTCATGTTTATTTAAGTAGTTCAAATTCCTGTCTTTCTATCTTACAATGCACATGGCCCTTTGCTTCCTATAAGGAACCCTTTTCAGGTGCCATGTGGAAAATGTGACTTTTCTTCTGTCAAATGCTTGTCTTATAGGTCTCTCAGTAGTAAAGATACTATTTTTCCCAGGAAATTATTACTTACTCTTCTCTTCAGAGATCTCAATGGCAGTATTCTATATCAATAGGTGTTGTGATAGTTAAACTGAAAAGCATTGCGCCCAACAAACATACATTCTGTTTACATAGAGAGATTGCAATGTAGTTTCTATATTTGAGAAGATAAACTGTTAATATTTTAAAGCCTCTTTTACTAGCAAGTTTTAAAGTAATTTCTTGAGATGCATATAGTCAAAAAATTGATATTAAACAACTGTTACTTTTCTTCTTTGAAAGAGACATATAATTGAACTTTTCTATCATCATGATTAATATGATAACACTGTAGATATTTCATTCATTTCTTGTTGTCAACAGCTAAGAAATAAAGTGATGATATGACAGCTATATGGGCATTTGTTTTTTACAACCGATAGAAGAAATTGTACAGAAGCACAAACAAACATCCACTACAAAATACGGTATTGCTATGGTTTGAGTGTTTGAATTTTATATTGAAACTTAATTCCCATTGTGGTGGTATGAAGAGGTGGACCATTTGAGGAAGTGATTAAGTTATGAGAGCTCTGCCTTCATGAATGGGATCAGTGTCCTTACCATGGAGGCTTCAGCTGCCTGGCCCTTCCATTTCTTCTATCATGTGTGGACAGTGTTTAGCCCTTCTGCCTTTTCCATCATGTGAGAGTGCCTCAACAAAAGGCCATCTGTGGAATAGCCGTTACCAGATGTCAGATATGCTGGTACCATTATTCCTTCCCTGGCCTCCATAACTATACAGTTTGTATGTGTCATAACTAAATAGATAATTTGAGCTCTGACTTCTGAAATAAATAGCCTCACCCAGTTTGAGAACTACCAGAGTCTAACAAGATAGACAAAATTAATGAGGGTTTTAAAATGAGCTAAATTTCTTGTTTTCTAGCCTTCTAATTTCTATACTTATTATTCAGTAATTTGCATATATTGAACAAAATTAGACATCCAGAATCTACTTCATTTAAATAAACACTGTGGTGTCTACTAACTCCACTTGCATCTTTTTTCTTTCTTGTTTCAACATTTAGATATTACCCTTTAATTCATGGTAACAGAGACATAGACTTGAGAAGACAACTTAGTTCAATTCCTAGCTCTGCAACATATTAGGTTTGTGACTTTGGGTAAGTTAATTAATATCATTTTGCCTCAGTTTATACCTCGTCTAAAAATTGACAATAGTGTACAGACTCGTTTGGGTTGTTATAAAAAATAAATGACATTAAGTAATTGCAACACTGCTAGTACTATGTTTGCACTTAACAAACATTTACTACCATGAATTCAGGCCTAGGATTTAAGTGTAGCATCACCTAACAACCTACAAATATATCGATGAAGTTACAGTGAAAAAAAGTGCCTAATACCGAGAAGTATAATAATCTATTAACAGAATATAAGAGGAGTTACCACTAACTAAACCTTCTTAAGAATTGCATTTTAATATCTCAATATGATTTCCATATGACTCAGAGTTTCCACAAGTTACTTAACTGAGAGAAATAATAATATATGTCTACACAAAAACTTACATAGTACTACTGTTCACATAATCTTTACCCCTGCTATGGTATGAATTTTTGTCTCCTTCAAAATTCATGTTGAAACTTAATCTCCAATGTGGCATGATTGGGGTGGGGGTGGCTTTAAAAGGTAATTGGGTCAGGAGGACCCTGCCCTTCCAAATGAATTAATCTATTCATGCAAGGATTAATGGGTTATCACTGGAGTGGAACTGGTGGCTTTATAAGAAAAGGAACAGAGACTTCAGCAAGCATATTAGCATGCTCAGTCCCCTTGCCATGTGATGCCGTGTGCCAACTTGGGACTCTGCACAGAGACCTCACCAGCAAGAAGGCCCTCATCAGATGTGGCCCCTTGACTTTGGACTTAGCCTCCATAAATTCAAGAAATAAATATATTTTCTCTATAAATCACCCAGTTTCAGGTTTTCTGTTATTAGCAACAGAAAACAAATTAAGATGATCCTCATAGCCAAAACCTTGAAACAACTCAAACGTCTATCAACCAATGAATGAATAAACAAATTAGGGTATATCTATACAATGGAATACTACTTAGTAATAAGAAAGAAAGAACTACTGATAACATGCAATATCTTAGATGAATCTGGAGAACATTTTACTGAATGAAAAAGCCAGGTATAAAAGAGTATATGCCATGACAAATCTATAGTGATAAAAAGCATTAGTGGTTATCTGAGGCTCAGAATAGGAATTAAACAATGATATTTGTTAAAAGTCATCTGCTTTAAGTATTTGCATGATTTCTAATTTCCAGACTGCATCCTGCCTGAGAAAACAACTGTGTCAAGACATTAGAAAAAGAACAGCATATTATACGCGAACACAATAAAAAGGAAATGATAAAGATAAGAAATCAGAATGGAAAGTGATGATAGAGATAGTCAAGTGAAAAGATGGTGCATTGAAAAGACTGAAGCATTGATAATACACTGGCAAGATTGATTGGGACAATAAACAAAATATATATGCCAGGAACACAGAAACATAAATTATTACAGATTACACAGATATTTAAGAGAGCATAAAGGATGTTATCAATAATCTTAGAATAATTATAAACAGATAAAGTGGGCACTTTCCTAATAAAGCACATTATTGAATGTATCCCATAAATATGTACAATTATATATCAACTGAAAAGGAAAAGAAATTCTGAATAGCCACCTTTTATTAAATACATTAAATATATTACTGAATAATCCTCACAAAGAAAACTCGAGGCAGAGATTACTTCACAAGTAAATTCTTCTAAAAGTTAAATTAAAAAAAATAAGATATCTATTTGATATAAATTCCTCTAGAGACCAAAATTATGAAGACTTCCCAACTTGTTTTGTGACTCTAATGCAAACTTTGAGTTGAAAATCCTAATGCGAACCTTATGATAAAGGAAAATTACAGGCAAGTATCAGAAAAATTGATACAAAAATCAAGATATACATAAAATGTATTATGCTGAAGTAGCTTTACAAGAATAAAAGGTTGGATTCACATTTAAGAATAGATCAGTGCCATTTTGCACACTATCAAATAAAGGATTAAAAATCACATGATCATTTCAATAGATATGGGGAAAGCATTTGATTAAATACAATGTCCAAATATTATTTACCAAAAAGAAGAAACAACCTCTTAGAGAACTACAAATTGGAGACGACTTTCTAAAATTGGTCAAGATTTTCTACAAGAAAATAAAACTGTGTGCAAAAGAATAAAAGGACATACTCTATAATCACTTCTGTCATCACTGAATTGAAAGTTCCAAGAGTGTAAAAATGTCATCAAAATGAATGAAAGTATGTGTTTTTAAGGAAGAAATAAAACTGTAATTCTCATATGATATCATTGTCTATTTACAATATAAAAAATTATCAACAGAAAGATGAATCAAATTAATAATGGTATTGGCAAGGTTGATACATAAATATCAATTGCATTTCTATATCCTAGCAAAATTGGGAAATAAAATGTTAAAAATGGTACCATTTATAATAGTATATACAGCACACATATCTTCCCAAAATAAAACTGAATCAAAAAATATGTTAGAATGTTTGTGGCAGCTTTATTTGTAATTGCCAAAATGAGAAACAACCCAGTGTCTGTCAGTAAATGGATAAATATTGGACACATCATACAATGAAAAACTATAATAGCAATGGGTCTTAGACTTTTTATCTAAGGTCACTTTTACACTCTAACAAAAATTGAAGACCTTAAGATGCTTTTGTTTACATGACTTTTGTCTATCTATATTTACAGCATTAGCAACTGAAACTGAGATGTTTTAAATGTGCTGTCCAGAATTCCGAAGTGTCTGAGAATTTACCCTGCTTGCAAGCTAACAAGTTAGCCTGCCACAGTTTCATGCATGCTGGCAGAAGACACAATAATATCAGGTCAAAAATAAAGGACATTATAACTTAGAGCAATAGCGGTAGCCAGAGTATCAACATTATCTTGTGTAAGTTCTCCAAGTTCCCCCAGGACAACATGATTAGGGCCAAGTGACAGCAGCATATGCAATGAGTAATGTTATAGGACAGAAACCCTGAGCTTAGGAGCCTGATTATTATGTAATGAACAATAAGCATACCCTCCCTTTGCTTAGGAGGGAGACACTACCTCTCTTTTCCAAAGCTGTTCTTTATATAAACATCCCTGAAAAAGCACTCCAGAACAAAGGCAGTGAGTGTTTCCATGTATAAGAAAGTGCAGAAACAGAAGAAACTCAAAGAATTGTCCTCCAGCCCACTCATTCCATGTTAAAATAAATAATGTGTTTTATAAAAAATGGCTATTTTTCAAAACAAAATAAAATTAGTGGAGAGAGTGGCATTGCTTTACAGCTTTACAAATCTACTCAATGCCTGGCTTAGTGAAAGAAGCATATCTGATTTGCACTCATTCTGCTTTGGTATCACGTTACATAGCTATCCCCGTCAAGCTACCACTGACTTTCTTCACAGAATTGGAAAAAAGCACCTTAAGTTTCATATGAATCAAAAAAAAGAGCCTGCATAGCCAAGACAATCCTAAGCAGAAAAAAACAAAGCTGGAGGCATTACACTACCTGACTTGAA